>MU624618.1:18457-40112 GCA_025349905.2 Blastocladiella britannica
CCTTCGTTGGTTGGTAGCTACTGACTTGGTGGAGAATAGTTATTGTGCGCGCTCCTCAAGTCAAATACACGATCTCGCGGTTTGGCACCGACGGGACGTTCGACTACGTGATCCCACGCGACGATGGGTTGGTGGTGTTGGGAGGCACGTACCAGGAGAACCAGTCGTCCATGATCCCCGACCGACAGACGGCCGACCGCATTGTGCGCAACGCCACCACCATTTGCCCGCAGCTGCAAACCTACCCAGGCCAGCCGCTGGAGGTGGTGGCGCACGCGGTCGGGTTGCGGCCGACGCGGCGAGGCGGGATCCGCTTGGAGCACGAGTGGCGGCGCCCCGCCAAGTCCGAGGGCGCGGCGTTCCGGCCCGCGTACCTGGCGGTGCACAATTATGGCCACGGCGGCGGCGGGTACCAGTCGAGCTGGGGATCGGCGCAGAAGGTGCTGGAACTGGTCACGGCGCAGGCGGCTAACCCGGAGGGCGTAGGCAAGACGGTCCGGGTGTCGGGGATCCGGACGTACGACGTTGCGCTGCGACGGGTGACGGCCGTGGGCAGCATCAAGTCGCGGCTTTGATGTGGACTTCTCTTTTCCAACATCGCCTTTCAAAAAAGTTATGACAAGACCAACTGAAAATAGCCACGATCTGGCCGCGGAGGAGGAGGAAGTCGAGGTGCTTCCCGGCGTGTTCTTTACGCCGCGGCGACAACAGCCAAATCGCCCTGCTCCGCCCTCGTCCTCGTCGACAACACCAGAAACGACAACGACAACTTTAGCAGAACCGGCATCCTGGCTCATGCCGTACCTGGCCGATATCCGCCCGCTCTCGGTCGAGTCACTGGTGGCCGAATACCACGCGCAGGCGCTGTCAAGAGAGCACCTGGAGCGGAGCAACAAGGAGCTCCAAGAGTACGCGGCGGCGGAACCGGAAGGATCGGACGACGCGCGCGAGTTTTTGCAGGCGGTGGCCGAGAATGTGGCGGTGATGGGCCGCGTGCGGGAAAAGATGAGCGCGGTCGCGTGGGTGCTGGAGCGTGAGCGCGCCGTCAACATTGCGCACGCGCTCGGACTCACCAAGAAATCCGATCCAGCAGCAGCAGTGGCTACTACGCCCGTGTCCGAGCCCGAGTCCGAGGAAGCAGGCGTGTTCTTGTGAGGCTCTTCCTTAAGATCCAATACAAAGAACTCTTGAAAATATGATTGAAGACGTGGCGAGCGTGGTGCTGGCCTATGCGGCCGTGGACGCACCCACACTCGCGCATGCCTTCGACTGCATTGCGGTCCTGCCCTACGCGCACTACCTGTCCACAGCCGACCCGGTCCGCGCTGCATTTTCGCGATGGGCGGGCCCAGTTTCTCCCCGCCACCTCGCCGCCGCCGGCCACTACGAACTAGTGGACCGCTTCCACCCCTGGGTCATTCAGTACGAGCTGATTGATTTGGTCGCGGACGCGGCGTCGGCGGGAGATATTGCGCGTCTGGAATGGCTCAAGACTACGCACGGAGCTGGCGTCACTGTGCTCGCCAACGACGAGCTGACATCCAAGCTGTGCATTGCCGCAGCCACCGCTAGCCAAGTTTTGGTACTTGAATGGTGGCTATCGGGGCTGGACCTCACGTCCAACTTGCCGACCCCTGGACTTGAGGTCGTCATTGAACTGATACACACGCACACCAGCGATATGGCAGTCCTGAAGTGGCTCTTGGCGGTGACCCAGGTGCCCGTGTACGCGCTGCCCAGCTTACGAATCACCCCTGACCTTTGTACCCGCGCAGCGGCTGCTGGGAGTATCCAATTGCTAGAATGGATTGTCCAGACCGATGCAGACAATGTCCGCAATGGCGACCAGCCTATATGGATGAATTGGATGTCGGCCATGACTGCCGCATCCAAGGCGGACCAGGTAGAAGCGCTCAACTGGATGTGGGGCCAATGTAAACGCTTTGATGCCCTGGTCGTAAACTTTCCCCGCCACGTCCTGGTACATGCATCAACGAACGGAAATATTCGAATCTTAGACTGGTGGTACGCGCGGCTCCTCGAGCATCCTGTGCTTTTTGAGTTTGACTTGCTCTCGCAGCGCGAGTTGCAGACGGCAACAGCACGCAGTGGCCATATCGCCTCGCTTGAATGGTGGCTCGAACACGCGCACGGAAATGTACAAGTCTCGAAGCGCTCCAGGCCGGGACGAAAGGCCTCCTCGGATGGGGATTCGCAGCCAGGCAGCATTATCTTCCCGCTCAAGGCCGCGTGGTTTGGGGACTGGTGCACGCATGCCACCGTTCCCATGCTTGAATGGTGGTACAGCAAATGTCTTTTCTATGGCGAGGCGTGGAATGTTCCCCTTCAGCAGCTTGCGCTGGCAGGAAGTTCTGAAGTTCTCGACTGGGCCTGGGAGCGAGGTGCGCGTATGCCTGCCATCGATATTCGTGCTCTCGTCATTGTTGCATGCGAGTCGGGCCATACCGAAGTGCTCGAATGGATGTGGCAGCAACCCGGATTGTTCACCCCTTTGGATTTGGCCCGTCTTGCTGATTCCGCCACCCTCGCTGCCACCCAGCGCGGTCATCTCGACACATTAGAGTGGTACCTCGCGAAACTCAAGGCAGAGTGCCCTGGCCATCGCTGGAAGGACATCCGACGACTTGGTCGAAAGGTCGGTGAGTGCCAGCACCTGTCCTTGCTTCAGAGATGGGCACGTGAAGGCCGTGAGTTTAATGACTGGAGCCCGTACTTGGTGGCCACATTGACTGAAGTCGGCGATGGCGCCGGCTTAGATGAGCTCCTTTCATGCGGTCGCATTTCGAAACTCCAGCTCCAGTCCTCCCTCCGACACCTTCTCGAGGCGCCCAAACTGGCCTCCTTTTGGTTCTGGGCGCGGATCTGTGCCACAGCTTCCACTTGGCTCGCTGGCCAGCCATCGAGTCCAAATTACACCACGGCCAAGGTTTCTCAGCTGGCGGCCGCTTGGTCCATTTGCCGAGCTCACGGATGGGACTTTACGAACGACTTTCGTTCCTTGGTCATGTTGATTCGGACCTGCCCCGTCGTTCGATGGTGGCAGTTGGAGGCGGATCGTTTGGGGCTTCCTTTCTTGTCGCGGGCGCAAGTTGGATTGATTGAGATGTACCAACCATGGCTCGGCAAATGGCTTGGGGCGAATGTCTCTTTCTGACTTTATAATGAAATCATTTTTCGATGAATTCCTTAGCAAGCGACATGAAAAGAGCGACGACCGACTGGCCGCCATCCAGACACTGCCAATAGAACTGGTTCTCTCAATCCTCGAGCTCACCCAGCCATCGAGCTCTGTGGCCGCAGCATGCTCGATCATGGCAACATGCGTGCGCGCTGGCAGTCCAACCCTGATCCAATTATGGGTTGAGCGGCACCTGGCATCGCGACCTTCGCTTGGCGAACTCACATTGGCGCGACCTGCGACGCGAGTGATCCGGACGCGCACAACTTTTTTCATGGCGGAGCTCGCCACCACCGCCATGGCCCAATTTGCGTACGTTCCCGCCATGCGCCGGCCGCTGCCGCCCCACATTTTCCAATCGTCGGCCGTGCTAGATCACTTGCTGTTGCCTCGCTGGTGGGCCCGAGTGGAGCAGATCCCAGTCCGTGTCCTCATTGAAGCATGGATTAAATAATCTTGGTCCGCGACAAGAACTGCGTCACTTTCGATCAAGGACGTTGACGGCGCCGCGATAGTGACGGTCGTCCCACACGCCGGTCCACTTGCGCCGATGCATGCGTTGATGCTCCCGGCCCGTTTATATTGCTTGGCGACGAGGACCGATTCCGATCGGCAGTGGCCCGGCTCACACAACTTGTCCCGAGTCTTGCTACGATGCGGGTCACGCACACGACGTGGTTTGGCGTGGGCGTGGATGTTCGAACCGCATTTATCCTTGGCGTGGACGGGGAAATGCGCACACCATTTGAAGTGACGCTGCCCGAGTTCTGGGCGTTTCTCGCCATCACCCACGGAATGTGTGGTGCCGTGGACTGGATGGTGTCGGTGGGACTGCTCGACACGGCGGCGCTGTTCCAGTGGCTGGTCGCGGCACCCAGGGATACCCGATTATTGATGCAGATTGGTGCCAACCAGCAGCTCTCGCGCGAACCACTGCATTACTATCGGTGGTTACATGCCAACAGGTACCCATTTCGAACGTCCAGTCCCCATGCCGTCACATTTCTCGACGGCGGGATGGCATCTGTAGTTGCTTTCAGTACGTGTCCTTTTTATACTCGATGCAATACCAAGAATCTCATTCATTTGTGCAGCCCGGCAGCAACCATGGAGCAGTCAACTTCGAAAAGGTGACAAATTGCTTTAATATTTTTACAAAAGGGATCGTAAACCCACAGATCAACTCTGTGGAAATTCTGTTAAAAACAAAATAATACAAATAATGAACTGGATCATATCGGCCCCTGCCGTCGCAGAGGGCGCAACGAGTATTCTCAATGACAATGTCGTCATGTTTTATGTCATCCACCTGGCGGCACTGATTTGCATTGTGTTTTCCGTGAGCGCTTCCATGCTGGTCCTCGCCCACGTTTATGGTCTACGAGTCCCTGATCCAATCAATCGAGCACTGGGCGGGATCTTTACCGGTGGTCAGCAGCAGCAGCAGACCAAGGCAAATGGTGGCGAGTTTGGCCTGTTTGCAAAACGCACGGATCTTTCAGCGCGGTTTGCCGTCTGTATGATTGTTGTTTTATTTTGTAGGGCGAAATCAAACTGACAAAACAGCAATATATCAGACCTCGCGCTGGCGGATACAACGTGGGGATTCAGTCACTCTATTGATCACCTCTACTTGATTGTAAATGGTCAAAATCCATCCCATGCCGTTGCCAAGGTGCTTGGAAGCGTCGTTTGGATCTTCTTTGGCTGTTCGTTTCTCCACCCATTTTCCTTCATTTTGGTTTCTTACTCCATTCAGAAACAACTAGATCATGTCCTAATGCACGCGTGCCTCAGTCTCTACACGTATTTGCGGGTATGCAAGAACACGAGCGTCCCGTTCGGCGCCAAGGATTGGAAGCTGCACGCAGCATGCTTTGGCACTGTGCTCGTGATCCTTCCAGTACTTCTTGCCATTCAAGGCATTGGCAATTCTGGCTATTGGTGCGTGTTCTCATTGCCTGGATCTCGATGAATCACTCACCACCAACATAATGCCAAACAGGTGTCTTGCTCAGTTAGGAACCCCCGGCGGAGCTTTCGTGTTTTGGCTCTTAGCTGCAGTGTCAGGGTTCACGGCTCTTGCCACGTACGAGAGCAATCGACGGGTCGCGCTGAAACTGAGCAAGTCGATTGTGCAACTCTCGGGTGGGATTCGGCAGCCGTCAGGCGCCATTTTACTCCAGCCCAGCAGTGGCATGAAGGTCAGCCAAAAGAGTCTCCCAAAGTTGCCATCAGCAATGATGGGCGGCACTGACTCGTCTCCTGGTGGCATGCCCGAGCGATCCAATCCTGGCAACGCCTCTGGCCAAGTGTTGAGCAGCACGGCCAGTGCCGACGGTGGGGAGAACAGCCACCAGCAGCACCAGCACCACAGCGAGCGCTCTCTCGTGGCGTCCAAGTGCCTCACGACACTGGTGCGCACCGCATTCCTGCTGTATGTGCCGCTGACGCTCGCGTGCTCGGCCATTGCGGTGTGTTTCTCGTTCAACATCATGGAGCCCATGTGCGGTCTGTTCCTGGTGGTGGTCGCCAACTTGTCGGGCTTCATGAATGCGCGCGCCTACTTTATCAACGAGCGGCGCAAGGCCGGTCGGCGCGCTCGGCACGGACAAAAGTCGAGCCAGTCTGGCAGCCACTTATAAGCCTGCTTGCGGTCCCCGAAATGAATAATGTATTACATTGCTTTTTACTTGTCCTCGGCAACCGTCACGGCCGGAAAGCGCTTGGCCACCCCGGCCCAAGTCTCGGTACCCTCACTGAGCGACGCGACGGCGGCGAGAATATCGGCGATCTTGCCGCGCACCTGCGCAGTCGAGTCGCGCTCGCGCAACGTGACGGTCTGGTCGTCTGCCGACTGAAAATCGACCGTGATGGCAAAGGGGGTGCCGAGCTCGTCGTTACGCGCGTAGCGCTTGCCGATGGAGACGCCCGAGTCGTCGACGCGCGCCGCCAGGCCGAGCTTGCGCAGGTCCTTGCGGAGGAGGGCGACGGTGGGCGTGAACGCGGCGTTGGCCGACAGCGGGACCACCAGCACCTTGATCGGGGCCATGGCGGGAGGGAACGCCAGCACGCCGCGGTTCACGTCGTCGGGGCGGGTGTAGAACACGTGCTCAAACAGAGAGTGCAGGATGCGGCCAATACCAAACGACGGCTCAATCACGTTGGGCACGTACTCGCGCACGTGCTCCTTGACGGTGATCTTTTCAATCTTGACCAGGTCGTTGGTGAGCGTGTAGGTGGCGCCGTCGTCGGTGGACACCAGTGGGTGAGTGGCGGTCGCCGAGGTGGCCAGCGACGCCTTGATGGCCAGCACGTCGGCCTCGGGAAGCGCCGCCAGCTGCGCCTCCAGTGCCTTGGCGGCCTTCTTGAATGCAATACCAAACGCGCGCTTGTTGACCACGGGCGTCCACTTTTCAATCACCAGCGGCTCCGGGAGCGCCTGCCGCACGCACAGCTTGCGGCCGGTGCGCTCCGAGTGGCGGGTCAGGTCGAACGCCGACCGGTCGGCGCAGCCCACGCACTCGATCCAACCGTACGAGTTCTTGAGCTCGGCGTCCCAGCAGTCGCACGCGTAGTGCGCCATCTCGTTGGACATGTGCTGGCGGAACCGCAGCAGGTCGGGCCGAATGCCGATCTTGGTCAGGAACAGGTGCACGCGCGCCAAAAAGTAGCCCAGTGTCTGGTTGTCAATCACGCCCTTGGCCACCGCATCGCCCATGGCCATCTTGGTGATGGCGGTCGAGCCCGAGAGCTGCGTGGTGGCGGGGAGGAGGTTGAGGATCACGTCCTTGTGCGACTCGAAGCCCGGGTGGGACTTGTCGGCGGGGTCAACGTAGTGCTCGATTTCGGCCATGAGGAACTCACTGTGTTATTTTTTTTTGTTTTTGTTTCTTCTTGTCAGCTACTCATGACCATTAAAAAAAAGGAAATGGTGCACAAACCGAACACGCAGCAGGCCATTCCGTGGCGAAATCTCATTGCGGAAAGCCTTGCCGATCGAAGCCGAGGCGAAAGGCATGCGGCTGTTGTTGTATTCCAGGAGCTTGCCAAAGTTGACAAACTGGCCCTGAGCGGTCTCAGGGCGCAGGTAGCCCTTGACCTCGCCGGTGGGGCCGACATTGGTGTCAAACATGAGGTTGAACTCGACGGGCTCGGTGACGACGTTGCCCTCGGGGGTACGGATCTCGTGCATGCGGATCAGCTCGCCGAGCTCGGCGCCCGAGTAGTTGTCAATCTGGTCCACATTTTCTTGTCAGTTTGGAGTTGCAATAAACAAACCAAAAAAAAAAAAAACGTACCTTGGCCAGCGTCTCCTCGTACTCGACGCGCACGGCATCGTCCAGCTTGGCCGCCACCAGCTCGACCTTGGCCTTGGTCTTCTTGGCCGGCGCCTTCTTGGCATCCTCCGGCTTGGGCGCCGCAGCAGCAGCACCACGCGCGCGCTGGTCCGCCTCCAGACGTGCCGACAGCACGTTCTCGACCAGGTGGTCGGCGCGGTAAATGTCGCCCGTGACAGTGTCCTTGCACATCCAGTCGCAGAAGCGGTCGACGTGGCCCGAGGTCTTGAGCACCTCGTACGGAGTCAAGATGGTGGAGTCCACCTCCAGCATGTCCTCCTCCAGGACAAAGTGCTTGCGCCACTGCTCGGTGAAGTTGGCGAGCAGAGCGGTGCCGGGCGGGCCAAAGTCAAAGAGGCCGGCGGTGCCTTTATTTGATCGGTCAGTTTGCCTTGTTTATACTTGCTGCAGCAACAAAAGGACGAACCGCCATAGATCTCAAAGGACGGGGCGACAAAGAAGCGGCGGGTCAGCAGGTTCTCGAGGTTCTCGCGGTTAAACACCGGGTCGGTGGTGGCGGTAGTGGACGACGACATGTTTCCGGGGTTTTGTTTATGGAATTGGAGCTTTGAAGAGCGGCTGTGTTGTTTTTGAAGTCGCCCAACTCAGTCATAAAAACAAAATCAAAATGCTCGGACTCGCCAGATCCAGTCTGCGGCCACGCGCCATGACAATGATCAAGACTCTTGCGCCGATTGCTCGCGCAAGTCTGGCCTGCTCGCGTCCCCTCTCCGTCTCTGCCACCCAGCGCAGCCAACAAAGCCTTCATAATGAAAACAAGGACAAGGGCAGGAAGGACAGCCCAAAAACATGGTCTCCAACGGTGCTTGGCGCTGGCGCCCTGGCTCTGGCGGTAGCCGCCGCAGCTTTGGCCGTGTTTGCAGAGTCGACGCTCCTGGAACCGGCGGCCGATGCGCCTACGATTGGTCCGGGAATCCCTTTACACGCTCAATTCGCTGCAAACTCAATGAACAATCAATACAGTCGACACGTCCACGGGCGCCATCTTACCCGCAACCATGGTTCTCCCGGTTGGCCCGGCCAAGACCCCAACGCGTTTCGTTGCCGTCGGCCACGGCCCGCGCCAAGTGACTTTCCTGTCCATCAACGTGTACACGATCGCGCTCTACATTCCCGACACGCCCGCTGCCCGTGCCGCTCTGGCAGCTGCATGCAGCGACTCGGCCGCATCGCTTGATCGCCTCGCAACCGACCCGGCCACGCGCGATCTGGTGCTGTACCTGACGCCAGCGCGCGCCACCACCGCCGCCCACTTGCGCGACGGGTTTGTGCGGACGTTCATGGACGCGGTGTCGCGCGCTACGGGAGCTGCGGCCGTCAAGGCAGGTACCATTGCCGCCGCCGATGCCGTAGCCACGCGCGACCGCATGCTCTCGGACATTGACCGGTTCAAGACCGAGTTCCCGCCATCCGCGGTCGATAAGGGACACGTGTACCTGTTCCGGCGGCCGGCTGGGTCCGAGGGACTGGAGATTTCGCTGCACGGCAAGACGGTCGGCACGATTCAAAGTGAGTGGATGGCGGCGGCGCTCTCTACTGCTTACCTCCGCGCTGACAAGCCGCTGTCGCCCAAGTTGCGCGAGTCGATCGTTCAATTCCCATCTCCCGCTGCAATTAAGGAGGGAATGTAATTTTGGCGATCCCTTGACTTGTGTTTTCCCATGAGTTTTGGGAAGCAACGTTATATAATTCTTTATTTCCTTTTCCTTTTCACACTTATTTATAATATTAAGAACCCTCGGCACTGCACTCGTTTGTTTCAAGACTGGATCTTTTTCTTGAAAGTACAAAACCACATAAAACCATGTCGTCTGGCACAACGGGCAGCGCCTTGAGCCCTCCCACTGCATCGTCGGGAACTGCTCCCACCTCGCCTGGAATGAATCGACTTTCCCGAACTTCCAAGCTGGGTATGTGCCTATTTGTCCACTATTCATCTTCAAGGAAGATATTCATATTAAATATATAAACAGCTGATAAGCTGGGAATCCAAAACCGCGCCGAGCTTTCGGCCCTCCAGCAATTTGTCGACAACCCGGATCAGGCACCAGAGGAGTTTCTGAAATCTCCCGCGGCCAAGCTCAATAAGCTCCAGTCCAAGCTCGGCGTGGACGAAACCGTGCAATACGCCATCTCGTCGTCGTCGCAATCCGAGGCCATCAAGGCCATCAAACTGAAAAAGAACGCCATTCACGTCAAGCACATTTCGCTGTCCCAGGAGCTGCTGGATGACTCGCTGGAATCCTCGTCCGATCCCACGCCCGGAAGCGAAGGCGACAATGGTGGCGAAACGTACTTTGTGGACGATGGCACCCCTGGTGGTGGTGACGACTCCACTGACCCGAATGGGCCGCCCGGGATCGCTGGATCCACATCCGGAGGCACGATTCAGCGTGGGACGGTGCAGCGCCGTCCCTTGGCCACGTCCGGATCCATGGTGGCGGCCGACGGTGCTGGTGGCGCGGGGGGCGCTGCCACTCTGACTCGAGGCGGAGGCACGTTGACGCGCGGCGGCGCGGCGGCGGCGGACCCGCAGGATCTGGGATCGGGGTCCCTGACGGAGCTGGCCAACCCACGCGTCCAGCGGACGGGCACGCGCATGGACAAGCTTGCCGACTTTTTCGGCGCCCAGGACGATCATGTTGGCGCTCTACGGAAAATTGTGAGCAAGTCAAAGGGAGCCGAGCCGGTACAAACCTTACCCCATATTTCATTGTACTATTGACACTCATACATTCAACTACAGCAAACCGCACGTCGCAATGTCAAGCCAACGTTCTTGCTCCGCGTCCACTTTGCCAACAACACGCACATGATTGTGGCCATGCCGCTGGAATCCTCGGGGCATGAAATCGTTTCCCATGTCATGCGGAAGCTCATGATCCAGGACGTAGAGACGTACTATGGACTGTACCTGGTTGATGGACAAAGTACGACGTTCTCTTTTTTTTTTTCGTCTTTGCAGTAACTGGGACTGGGACACGAGACTGATCTACCAAAGTTGCAACTGCCAGCCAACCGGATTCTGAAGGACAATGACTCGGTGTTTGACACGGTCCGCAATTTTACCGACGGGCAATACATCTTGTTCCGGCGCCGCGGGAAGGCCGACATGTCCAACGACGATGAGGCCTCGGCAGCCGATAAGGCGGCGGCCGATTTGGACCCAGACTTTGCCGAGCTCACGGGTGTTGCGCCGTCGGGAGGTGCCGGTGCGGTTGGTGCTACGCGCACGCGCAAGGTGGTAAAGCTGGCGGCGTTCTTTGGTGTCAAGTCGGACCACACAGCGATCCAGACTGGCCAGGCCGAGTTGGAGGACCTGTTCAACATGCTGGCCGATTCCTTGATTGTGGATGATGGGGTGGGATCCCACTCGAGCGAAAGCACGTCGCTCAAGCGGCAGGGGATCAAGGAAAATACCATCTTCAAGGAAGGATGGCTCACGGCCGAGGGCGGCCCCGGGCTCACGGCCGAAACGGTGGTGTGGGTCTCGGTCGACCGCGGGACCATCAATGTGCGGTACTGCGAGTCGCGCGAGACCGCCATCTCTCCTCGCGATCCAGTGCACTCCACAGCGCTGGCGTCCATGTTGTGCGAGGTCCCCGACAAGGCCAAGCCCTCGTTTGTGTTGCGATCCGCGGGTACCCCCGATGCGGTACTGTTCCACTTCACGTCGACAGGCCTCAGCGACCGCGACGACTGGGTTCAAGTCATTCAGAACCTGATTGCCGCTGCGCCTGCGCGCGCAAGCGACCCTGGAGGCGCCGCCAAGGCGCCCCTAGCCGACAACTCGGTTGCGCGGTCGACATCGCAGCGGTCGCGGTCCAAGTCGTCGCGCGCGACCATTGACGATTTCGAGTTCCATCGGGTCCTCGGCAAGGGCAAGTACGGGAAGGTGCTGCTGTGCTCGCACCGTGTTTCCAAGAAAGTGTTTGCGATCAAGGTGATCCAGCGCGACCAAGAGTCCGAGGACACGGCCCGCACCGAGTCCGAGATCTTGCGGTCCATCAAGCACCCGTTCATTGTCGGTCTGCACTTTGCGTTCCAGAACACCGAGCGCTTGTACTTGGTCATGGAGTATGTCAATGGCGGCGAGCTGTTTTTCCACCTCAGCCAGTCGGGCCGGTTCCCCGAGAAGCGCGCAAAGTTTTATGCGGCCGAAATCATTTTGGCGCTCCAGTGCTTGCACGGCAAGGGGATCGTGTACCGTGATTTGAAATTGGAGAACATTCTCTTGGACAAGGACGGTCACATCAAGGTACTCTTTGCCATTTTTTTCACAATGTCTTCATCGACTGATCCATATATTGGTACAGATTGCCGACTTTGGTCTTTCACGCATGTCGGCCAAGGACGATGACAAGCGCACTTTTTCGATGGCGGGAACGCTCGAGTACTTTGGTTCGTTTATCTTTTCAATAGTGGATCATCTGTCTGATTGGGTGGAAACAAAATCACAGCGCCCGAGGTTATTGAAGGCATCAACTACTCGTTCCCAGCCGACTGGTGGGCATTCGGCGTCATCTTGTTTGGTACGTGCACATTTCCACCCTCTTCCAAAACAATACCTTTCTGACTTGAGGCAAAAATAAAAAATAAACAGAGCTGCTTTGCGGCTACCATCCATTCTACAACCCGAACCCGGATCTGCTGTACCAGCTGATTTTGCGTGCCCCTCTCGAGTTCCCGTCGTTTGCGTCCCGACATGCATGCGATCTGATCACGCGTCTGCTGGACCGCGACTACAAGAAACGGCTGGGATCCGGAAAGCAAGGGTCGCGCGAGATCCAGCAACACCCGTTCTTTAAGGAGTTTGATTTCGTCAAGCTGTTCCGCAAGGAACTGCCACCACCGTGGCGGCCGGACGTGGCGGACGATTTTGACGTCAAGTTCTTTGACAAGGAGTTTACCAGCGAAGTCATCGAGGACGACGATGTCAAGGGCGCTGGAAACTAAACAGGAGGAGCTTCGGATCACTGTTCTCGCCTTTTCTTCTTTTGAATGTTGGACATGAATGCAAACCATTTGCTCTAAATAATGGATATGTCCTGGAAGCAAGAATAAATAAATAAATTACGACAAGTGCAAGAGGGATGGATCATCCCGCCGAGAGCAAACTGCCAAGCTCGTCAATCATCTCGTCCATAGTGGTCGTTCCCCAAGTGGATTCATCCCATAGCAGACCAGTGTTGGAGGTGCCGCCGCCAATGAGGTTGCTTGGTTCTGTCAGATCAGTCAACAATGGATCATCTGATCGAGACGAAAGGAGCCGCAGGAGTGAGAGGGTCGCGTCCGAGAGATCCGGCGTAGTGAATGCCGGCGAAAGCGTTGGAGCCAGTCGCTTCTTTGGCAGAGGTGCTGCTGGTGCAAGAGCTTTTTTGGACGGAACGATGATTGGTGTGGGCAGCCTCGGTGTTGGTGCAGTGGGCTGTTGTCGTTGCTGCTTCTTTTCAGAAGGCGCCTTGGATTTGGATGCTGGCGGCGGCGTGGTCGTGGTACTCACGGCAGGCGGAGTCGGAACGCGGATCCGAAGCGTGGTTCTTGGCGGTCGAGATGGATCAGTCGGTGGCGCCGCATTGGTCGGTGATCGTGCGCGAAGTCGAGCAGGAGGAATAGGTGCCGGACGGGCGGTCTTGACTGGCGAGGGCGGCGACACTTTGACCGGGAGTGGTTTGATAGGCGACGAACGGGTTGGTGAGACGGCCGGGGCGGCCAGTGGAGGCGGACGTGACCGAGCACGCGCCACTGCCTCTCGCTCCTGCTGCAAGATCCAGTCGGCCGTGACGTCCTCATCGCCATCGACGTCTCCGTTGGCATGACCCACCTCCGCCCGCACCGCCGCTGCCACGTCCGGGAACGCCGCCTCGAAATCGCGCACCCGTGCCCGCTCGCCGCCGCCATGAAATCGCGGCCGCATCGTATCTGGGTCTGGCGCCGCCATGGTCCGGCGCCGGTCCCAATCCAGCGCGCGCGCCGTGTCCAGGGCTGCCAGCAGTCCTGCCTGGTCGCGATCGGCGCGCAGTTTGGCCATGGCCAGGTCTCCGCGAGCCCGTGCTCGCGCCGTGCGGGCCGCGTCGCGCGCCGCCGCCTTGGCGGTCCGAGATATGGCTAGCGTCTCGTCCTCGATGGCGTGGTCGCTGGCCGACCCATACCGCTGCGCTCGTCCATTCGGATCCGCGATGGGTCCGTCAGCAGCTGTTGCAGCAACGGCAGCAGAGGGAACTGCTCTGGCCGCCAGCAGCATCAGCGATTGCGCCGAGACCCGCAATGCAGACGCCGGTAGCGCCGCATGGAGCCTCGAGTCCGTGTAATGCACAACAATCGCAGAGGCCGGCGCTCTGCCGCCGGCAGACACCGTCGTCGGATTCTGCTGCTGGTCCGCCTCTCCAGAACGCACATCGACTACCACGGGAACCAATGCCGGAGCAGGCGTGTGGCGGCGCGCAGCACTTACCGACCGCGCATTGGCAGTGGCCCGCGCAGAGGCTGCCGCGGCGGTTCGTGCAGCAGCGACCGCGATCGGGGTTGCACGTCGCGCCTCCTCGGTGGCGGCAGCGGTGCGCGCGCGGGCTACAATTGCCGACTCGGCACGGGTTGCTCGGGCAACGGCCTGGAGCTGGCCGGCGACCTGACGATTACATGCATTTCGCTGTGAAAATGCGTAAAAGAAAAAAGGACAGTGAGGTGCGGTACCATGGACTCGCGGTAGGCGGCAGCGGCCGAGTGCGCGCGGCCAATTGGCGCCGATCCCGTGGTAGGGTCGACGCACAATGATGCGCCGGCGACGGCATGCCTGACACCTGCCAACGAAGAGGGCACAGGCGGACGGGTCAAGAGCGCTGCAGCTACGCGTTGACGTTGTTCAGCCATAGCCGCGGCCTCTGCACTGCGATAGGCGGCCGAGTAGGCCGATCGGCGGGTGCGTGCAAGTGCGTGGTCGGCAGACCGCACGGCGGCCAGGCGCGCGGCGCGGGCAGCGGTACGTGCGGCGGCAGCTCTTGCAGCCAGCTCCGAGTCGCTGAGCGGGTAGTAGTGGCCGGCGCCGGGTGCAGCGACGTGCATTTCCTTCCTTTCTCGTATTAGTGAGGCTGGGAATCTTCAGTCAGCAGATTTATCAAAGAAAATGCTCCATCGCTCTGTCCTGGCCTTGTCGGCACGGCCCGCCTCGCTCGTGCGCGCGCTCACGTCCGCGACCAATCCTTCGCCTCCGGCTGCCGCGTTTGCCACCGATGCGGAGCGCATCGTGTACACCAAGCTGCAGGAAGCGTTCCAGCCGCGCCGCCTGGCCGTCGCCGACATTTCTGGTTTGGTCCTTTTCACTCTGCCTGAGTATATACCGAAGGCTCATGTCCAAAACAATTAGGCGGCTGTGGGGCCATGTACCAGATTGAAATCGCGTCCTCGGCGTTTAACGGCATTTCCAAAGTGCAGCAAACGCGTCTGGTGAATCGCGCTCTCAAGGACGAAATGAAGTCCTGGCATGGTGTGCGCTTGACCACGCTCCCCGTGGCCGCGGACGAGTGACACAACCAACATATGTGGCAATGTATAATTTTCTATGGCCTTCATTCTCGCGCCGCCCAGGTGTAGGCCGCCAACCACAGGATTACGAGGAAGCAAGTCACCGCGACTGCATAATGCCGCCATAGTCGTTTCCGGTGTGGTTGAGCGAGACCGAGAGGCGACTCTTGGTTTGCACCCGAATCAGAGAGGAGCCCAGCCGACACAGTGCGTACAACCCGACGCGTCAACTGTGCCGCAATGTTGCCGCGTCCATACATACGTCGCGGGCCATTATCTGTATGGCTGTGACCTGGGAGGGGAATCAGAGGCGGATCCCCTGCGCGGTCGATCGGGCATCGCACGACGTCCCCGCCGTCGCCATCATCGTCCGTATGCTCGCTGATGGCGCGCTCAAGTGGCGGGACCGCCAGCCGAGTCACGGGCAGCAAGGGAGAGAGCGCATTTCGGACCGGCGGCGCTGGCGGCGACGCGGCAGCAGCTCCGGCCGAACTCCCACGGAACCGTGCGACCGAGTCAAACAGCCGGCGCACCGACCCGCGCACCACTCCAAGCCGCTCGGCGCCCATGGTGAATGCGTACTCGGCAGTGGACACCTGGAGCGCACCAGCTGGACTCACTCCCCACATGGCAGGTTGCGGCCCTCCAGTCGTGTTGCCGGGCACACTGCCGGCCGATACTGGGCCATTTCGAGGTGGATCCGCCGACCGTGACCGCGGCGCTTGTATTGGCGTCAGTCCGGTGGCTGCTGCCATGGTTGGCATGACCAGCGGCGGCGGTCCCGGCCACGGGCCGCCCTCGCCTCCATTCGCATGTGTCTGCATGACAGGTGCTGCCGACTGTGGCCGCGGAGGGGTGGCCGGGTGCACTGGAAACGGCATGCGGTGTGCCCGCCGACCGCGCGTGTCCACTGTCAGTAGTGGTGTGTCCATCGCGTCATTCTTGGGTGTTACAGCAATTCCCGGCGACGCCAATCGGGCACCAGAGTACCAAGGTGCGTCGCTGATGGTTTGCGTGTCGGGTCGGTGCGCTGGATTGCGCGCAAAGCATCGTCGAAGGATCTGCACGATTTCTGTCCATCCTCATGCAACGTGAGTTGTGGTTGTGACACATCCAAAGAATAGTCAATACCAGGAGACAGCTGCTTGGGCATGACCGGGTTCGCGGCCCACACTGCAGCGCGGAGTGCCGCCAGGTTTGCGCCGTCAAAGGGGAGCGCGCCAACTACCATCACGTACAGCACGATCCCAAGCGACCACACGTCCGCCTCGGGACCAACAAACTCGAGGCCGTGATGGACCTCTGGCGATGCAAATGGCGGGCTTCCGGCAAAGGATCGCAGGGAAACTCCTGGCGTGAACCGTTTTGCCAGTCCAAAGTCGCTCAGTTTGACCACGGATCCGTCACGCGAGAGCAGGATATTGTCAAGCTGTTCACATCCAGGAGTCAGTCAAAAGTTGCCCAATGTAAACCAAAAAAGGAAAAAATACCTTGATGTCGCGATGCACAAACTCGTGAGCGTGGACGAACCGGACCGCGTCCACGATCTGCACAAACAGCGCGCGCGCCGCATCTTCGGTGAACGCGCCCTTGCGTGCCACGTGCATGTGCAAGTCGCCGCGCGCCATGTACTCGATCACCAAGTGCAGCGCCGTCGGCGACTCGACCACGTCCACAAACCCGATGATGTTTGGGTGCGTGCCGCGTGCATGCAAGGTGCGCAACACCTTTCCCTCCCACACCAGAGCTGCCGCTGCCACTCGGGCACGCGCATCGCGATCGGACGGTTTCCCAGCAGGTGATGGGCCTGGTCTAGCTGCAGCTTCCACATCGTCGGGAGCTGCTGTGGTTACTGTCACACTGGCTCGCCCCAGCTTGAGCTTGTCGAGGGATTTCACTGCCACGAGCACCTCGGGAGAGGACGGTGGTCCAGTTGTGCGTTTGGCGAGTCGGACGACTCCAAAGCTGCCATGACCAATGTTGCGCACTATCTCGTAGCCGGGAAGATCGTCCAGTCCAGTTTCCATTACGATTGTAGCCTTTACCTCCTCGCTGCGCGAACCGGTGGCGGCAGCAGCATGGCTCGAAAGTTGATCGGCCATGAATGAGCGAAAGATAGTGCCGGATCCAATAATTCGCTATTCTGGGAAAGGTATGGGAAATTGAACCACACAAATTGTATTAATACTTCGACAGAAAAAAGTTATCGCCGAGCACGTTTGGCCGGCCGCTCGTCGCCCAGCTGGAATGCGGCGGCGGAAGCAGCGTGACCGAGCGAGAACGGGTCCATTTCCCCACTGCCTCCGACGGCGCCGCTGCTAAACGGAGGCGACGAGGTATGGTTCCCCATCCCAGACGTCGCCAGCAGCGCATCGACGGCCTCCATGGTCGAGTACGTGCGCGCATTGGGCTTTCCGCCTGATGGCGCGGCACCAACCTCGGCAGTGGTCGGCGCGACGCCGCCTCCACCCGCCGCCGCCACCGCCGCGGCCATGGTCCCGAGCACCGCGTCAAAGTCCAGTGACCCTGCGGCGGTCCCGGTCGAGTCGGAGGGCCCAAACCCGGATGCCATGACTCCACCGCCCTGGGCCCCAAGCGGACTGAGCGGAGACCCAATGCCGGCGTGCGCGCTGCTGTTGCCGCTCCCATTGCCAGTGCCATCAAACAGGGTCGCTGGGTCGAGGGTGCTTGTGGATATCCCCGCTGAGCCCGATCCGCCCGTCATGCCCGTCAGTGCATCCACCGAGAACGCGTGCATGCCCAGCGACGTCGGATCGCTTGTGCTGCCGCCTGGGAACGAGAGCGACGCCAGAGACGAGAATCCTGCCGAGGCAAAGTGCTGCTGCAAGTCCGCTGCCAGCTGGTCTTGTTGTTGTTGCTGCTGCTGTTGTTGTTGCTGCTGGTGGTGCGGATGCTCGTTGGGCTGGCCGGTCGTCTGCAGTTGCGGGGTGGACGTGTTGGAGGAAACACTGCCACGCAAAGCGCTCGTCGACCCGAGCGTGTCCAGAGACGCACTTGTAGTTGCCGGCCCCATCCCGGCCACCGACCGTCCCCCAGTTGCCCGCGGTGCATAGCGGGCCTCTTGCGAATCAAGCTGGTGGTGCTGTTGTTGTTGCTGCTGCTGCTGCTGCTGCTGCTGCTGTTGGTACCGCTGCCTCGCGGGACCCCGGTTGCTGTCGTCATCCTCCCGCACCTCTGCCTCGCCGTCGCCCACCTCGCAAATTTCGGACGCGGCGATGGACCGCGGCTTGGACGGCGCACTGCGGTGTTGCCGGCCGTCGCGCATGGACGGATCGCCGCCATGAGCGTCCTCTGGCAGTTCGGTAATGCGGCCGTGTCCAGCGTTGTTCCCGATCCTTCGCTGGCCCTGCAGCAGACCAGCCGCGGCACCGGCCCCACCGCCACCAATCGGAATCACCATCGAGAGACGCGGGCCGCCGGCCGACATGGCCGACTGCTGTTGCAAGCGCAAATGAGCGCAGAATCGCTCGATCATCGTCTTGAGCGCGAGGTTGGTGAATGGCTTTGGCAGCACGTCGTCCATGGCGTGCGCGAGGTATGTGAGCCGGTCCTGCTCTGACGCATTGGAGGTCATGGCGATAATCGGGGTCCTTATAATTCCAGAATAAAAATGTGTGAGTGATGAAGCAATAAAAACAATGAAGTACAAACCAAGTATTGTGCTGGCGAATATGCGTGGCAGCACGGAGTCCGTCCAGCCGCGGCATGCAGATATCCATGAGCACCACATCGTAGGTGCCACGGTCCATGCGGTCCAACGCATCGATCCCGTCGTTGGCCACATCAAACATGCACCCAAAGAGCTGGAGCAGCTTGCTCGAGAGGTCGCGGCAAATGGCATTGTCCTCGACCAGGAGCACGCGTGGCGGCGTGTACCAGTCAATGGCGGTCCGCTTCTTGACCGCAGCAGACCCAGGTACTTGGTACGGCCTCGGCTGCTGCTGTTGCTGTTGCTGCTGCTGCTGTTGCTGCTGATGTTGGAGGTGATGTCCAGGCGGGCCATGCCGCGGATCGCCTAGGCACCCGTTATCCGGTGGCGGCAGCGGTGGCGCAAGCGCGCCGCGCATCGGTCCGACAGACGCAGCGCTCTCCTCGTGCTGGAGATGATGGGCCGGCGGATACCAGTCGTGGTACCCTTGATCGCGGTAGGGCGCGTCTGCGGGACCACGCCGGCCGGGACGCAACGGGCCATAGGTTGAGCCAGTGGCGGCCGATCCATTTGGTGGCGGCGGTGGCGGCTTTAACGCCGCGCTGTTGTTGGTGCCACCTGTAGAGGCGCGAGCAGGCGGCATCGGTCGGTACATGTCAGGCTGCGAAGGCTGCGGTGGAAGAGGGTGCTTTCTTGCTCGACGGTCGCCAGGGTACCCAGGCGCATCCCAGGCGGCCGAGGGCGGATGTGTGTCGTAATAGCCGTCGTCGGCTCCAGAAGGACCGTCCCACCCGCCCGAAGCTCCAAGTGGTGCATCCCCCGCCGGTGGTGGGTATCCTTGGGAATTGCCGAGGCGAGAGCGAGGAATCGGCAGGGATCCGGGTGCCGCTTGCGCGTGGGGGCCCTTGGAGTGCGCTGCTGGGCGACCCGCGTTGTCGAATGGCGGCTCTGCTCCGTCTTTTTTTCAGGATTTGGGTCAGATACTTCGGTCAGCATCAGCAGTCAAATGGATAATAAAAAAACATACAATAGTCGGCCCCGTCAGAGATCAAGGGTGCGGGTGGGCGATAGGCAGGGTGGCCACCGGCGGTCGGACCGGGGCTCTGGAAGACGGCGCCCATAAGATCCTGCAGCATCACGTCCTGTGAAGTGACGATCTTGCGCAGCGAAACCACCTCGTCCATGACCATCTTGTAGTTGCGATCGAGGCGCTGCAAGTAGCCCACCAAATCCTGTTGTTCTCAACAAAAGTGAATATGAGAAGGAAAGAAGAAGCGGAAAAGAGCACGCACATGCTGGAACCGGTTCAATTCGTCCACCTGGGATTGGAGCTCGCCCGAAGCAAGAGTGCCAGGAGCAGCAACGACAGTACCAGGAGCGGCGGCGGTGGTAGCGGGAGGCGCAGTGGATGTCAATGCCAATCCATCAGGCTCGGCCGAGCTGCCGCGACGGGCGCCGCGCTCACCCCCACCCTCCGCGGCAGCAGACGAGGGACCAGGAGCCGATGCACTCGGGGTGACGGCCGCGGAGGCGTTCGCGGCCTGCGAGGGCTGTTTGCGCGTGATGCGCTCCAGTAGGTCGACGCGGCGCAGCTGAAAGTACGGGTGCTGGAACTCCCACGCCTGGTCGCCAAACTGGCGGCGGGTGGTTTTGACCTTGTGAAAGTCGTACTTGTTGAGCTGGCGGACAAACGACGAAAAGTTGTTGTGCTTGTAAAACGAGGGTAGAATGTGGCGAGAGAAAATGGCCGGATCCTTGACCACAAAGGACGACCCGTCCGGGCCCCAGGCGACCGAGGAGTCGGGATCGTTGGAGTCCTCGAGCATTCTGTCCAGAGTCATTTAGTATCTTTTCTTCCTCGGCAGTGACGGGGCCGAGCAACTCGAAAAAATGGGGAACCAAACAAACCTCCAAAGCTTCTTGACAAAGTCGGGGATCGAGACGGCCAGCGCAAGCTTGAGCTGTACAGCAGCAGCGGCCTCGGCCAATGTCGGAATCGGCGTGTCCGAGGTTGCGACTGTGCCATTCGGCGGCGTCGGCGGATCCTGGTCCATGGCGTCCAGCGAGGTGTCGTCATCGTTCATTGCCAGTTGGCCGCCGGCCACTGCCCGGGCAGTGGCGCCAGAGACGGCGGATGCAGTGAGCGTCGGGAGCAGGGGTTGCGGGACGGCGCGCAGGTGCGACGTAGGCGGCGGTGGCGGCATCGGAGGGTTGGCAAGCAGGTCCGCGAGGCGAGCGGGGCCCATGGCGGGGCGGCGCGAGGTGACCGGAGTGACAGTAGCAGCTGTGGCGGGCATGGGCACAAAGGCGGCCGAGGCGGGGACAGTGCCAAACGGCGAAGACGACGAGGCAGGATGCGCAAGCCGCGACTCCATTCTTTGTGAATTAATTTTTTTGTGCTAGTGTTTTTTATGCGCAAGGGCGCAAGTTGTGTGGGTTAGATGTTTTTAAATGTTTAAAGAGAGTTCAAGTACGCGATCACTCGGTGCTTTGATTGCGCTTTAAATTGTGGAAAAAATATTCTTTGGTATTCTTTGGTGTTGTGTGAAGTATGCTTTTTTTTTTTTTGGTATTGATGTGAGGAAAGCGGGGCGAGAGAGAACGAAGAGTGAGAATAGAATGAAGAAAGAAAGGAAAGGAGACGAAAAGAATGCTGCCAGTTGGCGGTCGAATGCTAGAAGGCGTTGGAAGAGATGTCCAGGGCCTCCCTTAAGAACAAGGCGGCTCTGCCGCATGGTCGCCCCAATGCATATCCTCGTAAACGCGGCCTTGCTTAGGTGTCGCGTCCACTCTTCGGAGTGGTTGAGTAAAAAAAAAAAAGAAAAGATTTCGTGGCAACCGTTCACGGGCCATCTAAATTTTTTTTTTTGGTCATTTCCAAAATATATTCGCCCCAATTTGCAT
>MU624619.1:0-39933 GCA_025349905.2 Blastocladiella britannica
AAAAAAAAAAATTGATGGTAATGAGGGAGGAGAAACCGCACGTTTGGGTGTCGGCAACAGTCGTCGCGCACGCTCGTGCACCTGGTCAGCGCTCTCCGTACTGCTGCGGCTGGTTCTGGGACCGTCCGAGTCTGCGGCGAGTCCCGCGGCGCCCAGGTAAGAGGAGACGACAGACCCCAGATCAGTCCACATGGAGGCTGGTAATGAAGCAGGGAGCGGCGGCAGGATCACCGAAAGAGGTGGCGGTGGGATCAAGACGTCGAGAAGTCGCAAAGCGCGGATCTGCCATTCTGCTACAGCACTGTCGTTCTGTTCCAATTGGGCATACACCATGAACCGGTTCGATGCTGTCGTACACATTCCATTAGACTTCGATTTGGCTAAAGTCCATTTCAAAGAGAATAATAAAGTACAAGTCGCTTCAAGATCCCGTGCAATAATACAATTGCCAGAGAGCAAGGAGCACCCATCACCCTGGAGCAGTGGGTCGTGCGCGGGTCGGCATTGAACTAGAGCTGTCAGCGTGGCAAGCGTGTCTGGGTGTGGTTGCTCAGAGCTATTGGCCACTGCGATTCGACTTCATATAAAAATACATGTCAGAAAATGCGCGACTTGGTTGCGGGAATCACGGTGGGCCGTACAGAACCAGAGCGCGATTGCCAACGACGGCCCTGACAAGTGTTGTTAATGGCACCTCCGTCACGGGCACAACGCCCACCACAGCGAGCCGCGACGCAATCATCTGCTTCGATGCGGTGTCAAATATCAGCGCACCATGGAGGGCGGCGGCGTGTTCCTTGGCCATTTTATTCCTTTATATATTTTCTCTTGCAGAAAGCGGCGTGTGAGAATCGCACGCACTTCAACCAAAATACGCGCATGCATTTTGCCAAACCTTGGTTCGCAGCATAAAACATGCATACTGATGCCGGCGCCGAGGTGGACGTGCCATCGTATTAGGGTGAGCCAATCCCATTCGTGGATTGATGACTCTTTTTCAAAAGCCATCAAATGGCACTCCATCGACTTCCCAACGAGCTCATTGCCGACATCCTGGCTACCAGCGATTCGAACGCAGCGCATGTCGCGGCCGCCTCTGGTCTGGTGCACGCGGCCCGCGAATACCCGGGAGTGACACTGGCGTGGGCCCACCACATCATTGCCGCCAGTGACGCATCCATCATGGACGAGGCGGTCGCCGATCATTGGACCACCCCTGCCAGTCTAGACAAGTACCGGTTCCCGAGCACTCGCGGCCTACCCACGCCGGCCACCTGGCTCATGAAGCGGCTCTTGCGCGGGCTCGCAAATCGCGAGTACATCAGTCACAACTGGCGTTTTGTCAACAGGGTTCCGGTCCCCGATCTGGTCCTGGATCCGTCGCCGTTTTCAGTACCCGCCGTCGTTTCTTATATGCTGCGCGCACATCGGTTCCCGACCGTCGCCCTTGTCCCGCTCGATGAGGCACTGCGTGCATGGGACGTGCCGCCTGTCCTTGACGAACGAACCTATAGCTGGACAATGGACGTGCCCGAGCAGTTGGCGACGCAACTGGCTGCACCTTGCCTGCGCCCAATCCCCGAAGCGCTGCAGCTCCCCGGGCTCTACCTGTACACGCGTGGGTTTGACCTCTTTAAAAGCACTGTTCGCCAGCTTGCGGACTTGCTGCCGACGCTACGCACGGCGAAAGCTCCGCTGCAGCTGTGGACGCGTCTGGGCCTGGACGATCGGTTCACAACGCGCCGCGACCTCGCGCAACTGCGGATCGACGACGATCAGTACATGGAGCTAGTGCTCGAGGATATCACATTACCCACGTACTGGGCAATGATTGCCGCCGCCGAGGGCCACAGAGCCGTGCTCGAGTATCTTGTGGACGAACTGGACTTGGAAGCACGCGCATTTGCACGGTTCCTTTCCCAGCAAGGGCCCACGACGTTTGTGCTGCAATCGCTCATCCAATTTGCGGCCGCGGATCGGGTCCTGCCCACTTGGCACTGGCTGGTCGAACATGGATACGAGTACCCGGCTGCGGAATGCGGACCGATCACCAAGTTTGTGAATCGCGCAGTCGACTACTTGACCGTTCGAACCCTGTTTCTGGAGTGCGACAAGCCGCGCATCCTGGCCACCACGGACTTGGCCGAACGCTTGGAGGAAAATCAGCACATTCCGAGCTACATCTGGCCCTGGGCTATCGAGGGTAACGTTGACCTAATCACCCAGTTTGCCGAGCTGCGCATCCTCGAGCCAAGCAGTATATGTGGGCTCCTGCACTGGACTTTGCCGAGTTCCACATACCTGTCCCTGCTCGCTGTCATCGAGCCGCTGCTTCCACTGATCGTTGGTGGTGTCGAGGCCATCATTGCTTATTGTAACCTGTTTTTTCTTTATTTTTTCTACGCGTGGACCTGACACAGTCTTGCATTTTATGTAATACAGGCCTTCGAGAATCTTCCTGGGACTATGGTTCGAGTATCCGACTGATTTACCATGTCCAGCCTGACCAATTCGCCGATATGGTTGCCCAAAACTACCAGCAGAAAGGATTCGTCAATGCGCTCATGTCGATCAACGATGTGCAGGACCGAATCGACCTTGCTGCGCTCTTTACCACGGTGGTTGAATTTCTGAGCACTGTTGAGCCGGTCAACTCGGCCGGCATGGGCTATCCTACCATATATGGCGCCGGCATGCTCGTCATGCATGCCCTGTGCGATATTGGCGATCTCGGCCGCTCTGCTGGAGCCGCCATCGACGCCCTTGGGGGTGCAAAGCGCGTGCTCCTGTTCGTATCGCTGTTGCAAGAGCTTCCAAAACTGACTTATGGTACCGGTCCCAATGAGATGCCAGCGCCAACGTTGCCAGCCGGCGCTGCACCGGACGGATGGCCGACATGGCAGTGTGTACTCGAGCGCGTGGTCCCTGATTTGCTCGAGTCGCCGGCGGACCTGACCGAGAACGCAGAGGCAATGTCGCTGCTATCGCGCGGGTCCCGTGTGTGGCAAGTTGCTCGACCGGCGACCGGCCAACTCGATGTTGACCGTGACACTGCTGGTTACGCCGCGCGCTGGGCGGATCCGCCGACCGCGGAGGTGGTGGCATCACTGCCAGTGGACACAGACCGCCCGGACTATTTGCACGAGCTGTGGGCCGCGGCAAGGCTCGCTATCCTCGCTCCCGACGTGGCGCTGGCGCAGGCGGTGTTCTCTGGCCAAACGCCGGCGTGGGTGTGGCGTTTACGGCTCGATACCCTTCAGCAGGGTGGTAATGAGCCGACTGCTCGGCGCCTTTCCAACTGGCCGGCCCTGGTTGCCAGGGTTTTGGCGTGCGGCGGCAAGCACGCGTCTGCCCTGCACATCATGCAGATCGCCTACGAGGAGCAGCGGATCCACGGCAGCCCGTCTGTCAATTACGCGGGTGCATTGCACGGCATGGCCAAGAAGTGGCCCAAGGTGCTTGAGCTGGCGCACGAGGCGGGGTTCGAGGATGTTTAATTATTTTTTTTCTGGCACAAATAAGGCAACAAATAATAAATTCACAGCAAGGCCCGCGTTCCGTCACCGGCCACAGTGCGCAGACGCGACTGCCAGTCGTCGCCGTTAATGTAACATCCGGTCAAGCGGCGCTGCGTGCCTTCAAATGACGCGCGCCCGTGCATGACTCGCTGGTTGTCGATGGCACACAGCGTGCCTGGCTTCATGGCGTACCAAAACTCGTTGGTGGCCGATTCAACCCCGCGCTGCCACTTGGCAAGGGCCGCATAGTACCGCTCCACTTGCGCGCGCGACAGATGGTTTAGGGTCGACCGGTCGTTGTTATTGTACCGCACAAGCACCAGGTTGCCGTCGGCGTCCTCTGTCAGCATCGGCTGGTACCGATGTTGCGGGTAAATGTACGTCGTGGCATCCCCGGCGCAGTGGGCGGGGACCTTTGTATCGCGCAGCACCGCGTACGCATCGGGGTCACTGGACTTGAGATCGGCGGCTACCTTGAACCCGTCCACGAGCAGCGACTCGCCGCCCTTTCCTGCGACCTGGAGGATGTGGAAGAGCTGCAGTCTATTAAATGGGGTGAGGTTGATTGAATAAAAAAGCCCAAAAAAGGGCGTACCCGACAGGATCAGTGAAGTAGGTCGTGTCCGTGTGGGCGGGAAGTGCAATGGTCGTGTACGCAGTGTCGCCATGCTCGAGGTTGGGCGTAAAGTCCCAGTACGTGCCATAGTGAGTCTCCCGAATAAATGCAATGCGCTCCGCCAACTTGCGCGACTTTTCGATCGATGGAGGCACGCCATTGACAAATGAAAAGCCGTATGTTGCCTGAGGTATATTTTGTCTGTTGTAGTCAGTATCTCTGCGCACCTCACCAAGAAGAAAAAAAAAAATGATGTGTACAATGTTGCGCAACCAGTCGGCAAGGCCGGCGTCCGACGTCGGATCCATGACGGCATCGTAGTGCACAGTGGGCGGATTGCTGGCAATCTCGGCACCCCACAGTTTGACCGGGAACTTGGGTTCCAGGTGCGACCGTGACCGTGGGCTTTCGCCATACGCGTGGTCCACGAGCCATTGCTCGCTGTAGGTTGAAATGTGCCCGTCCGACCCTAGGAATGGCAAATCCCATATTCAGTGAATGTAACGCAATACCAAAGCTACTCGCACGCACAAGTAACGATGACATTGCCGGCCTTGTTTTCGATCTTGCTCGGTTTGATATCTTTTGGGATCTTTACATTGACGCGGTTGAGTGAGGAGGAAGTTGTACAGCAAAATTCGACGAGAAAAAAACCTTGTGGGTCTCGACCAGACGCTGACGAGCCATCGGGTGCCAGCACTGGGGGCACTTGCAGTGATCGCGCAGCCAAAGTGTGTGCACGGCAACTGGCGGCTTACTGGCCGTTGCCTTGTCGGCAAGCTGGCCAGTCGTGCGAAGCTCAATGAGATCGAACCAGGTGCCGTGCTGCTCGGGTGGCGCAGCCGCCGTTGTGCGGCCGCGCGCACCGACTGCCGAGGTAAGCAAGCGATGACCAGCACCGCGGATGAGGAGGCTCGGGCGAGCGACAGTTTTGACCAGTTGGGCCAGCATTGTTAATACAAGAAAAGTTTATTATTTTCACGGCGAAGAGGGAACGTTAAGATGGAGGAAAACCAGTGCCGACGCCCCATTCTCGAGCGACTTGACCGGCACAAAACTAGTGGCGATCGTGGTCGTGCCGAGTGCTTGTGACATGCCTGTTAAATGCCACTTTTCGTGAGACGCAGTGACACACAAGGAGTAAAAACTGACGAGAAGTACCATGCTCGATCCGGTCCAAGTCCTCGCGTGACGCGACCCGCGGGTCAGCCAAGTAAAACACGCGTGCAAGAAGGATGTCGTTCCACGAAGCGCGGATCGCCGAAATGGCGCTGCGGAGATCCGATTGCACGCGGCCAAGTCCCTCCACGGCGGCGCTGGTGGTAATCCACGGCGCCGAGACCACAGCCACCACACCGCGCCGCGAAGCCGACGCGGACCCGACCGTGGCATCGTACTGGGCAGCGTTTGCAGAAAGCATCGCCGCATCCGCCTCCACGTCCGAGTCGAGCGGCTGGCCAATGCGAGCTACCGACTCGAGGTACGCCGGGTGCCAGTCAATGGCACGGGCGGCGACCGTCACGTACTCTACCGCGCCGTCGCGCGGGAGCGTTGGGACCACCACCACGTCCAGCATCTGGCACATTGGGCGGCCGTCATGCTCGTCCTCATCGTCGTCGCTTGAATCACCCTCCGCATTCTCATTCTCGTCGGCCAACGGATCTGTGGGTGGTGCCGTGAACCGAGCAAACCAAACCTGCCGAGCAATGGCGACCCACCGCGCGTCGCTCACATACGCCACCACCGCCACCGGCTGAACCTTGACGGCGCGGGCGATGCGCTCGAGGTGGCGTCGAGCAAGGCATGCCTGTCGCAGCGCGCACTCTGCGTCGCTGTTGCCCTCGGGCCACGACATGGATCGAGGGACGAGCCCAATCTGGCCGGCAATGGCCGAGTGGCCTACCGCTGTCACCGATTGCGAGTAAGGGCCGATGTTGGCGGGTGCCCAGTACGACACGGACTGAATATGGAGAGCGGATCGCGGAGTCGCGACTGTAGCGCGCGCGAGCACGTCGATTTGGATCGGGACTGGCAGCACTGCCTGGACACATGCCCTGTTGTATTTTTTTTAAGTGTCAATTAAGTTGGAAGGTATAAAAATGAGAGGACGCAAACCGAGCCGGCGGGTTGACTGCCAAGTACGAGCCATAGATGGCATTGACGCGAGCAAAATCGGCCATATTTTGCACAAGCACCGTGATGAGGATCCCGTCCCGCGCAAGCGACAAGCCGTGTTCTTTGAGGGCAGCCGACGCCTTGTCAAGCACCGACTTTGCTGCCTCTTCAAGCGAGCCGCAGGCCTCTGGGTCGGGGCGCACACTGCCAATGGCCACGAGTTCGCCGACTCGGTGCACCGCCACTGTCGGTGCAGAAGGTGGCATCTCCAGGGCCGAGGGCACCAAGGCTGCACCACTCGGATCGAGCGCGGCAGCAGGCAAGGGAATGATGGTATGCAAGTCGGCGCGCTCCAGAGGTTCTACCAACAGGCGTCGAGCCGCCTCTCGCACCGCCTCGTACGTGGCGGGCATATCCCCCTTGTCTTGGACGCGGGCCGAATTCAGTTGCAGGAACACGACCGGCGCAACGTCATCCGGCGCGTGCTCAATGTGCTGCGTCTCTTCCAGCACAAGGCGACGACGAAACAAGGGGCAGTCCAGCGTGAGCGTCTCGTACTCTCCGCCCTCGCCGCACGGGTGCAGGCCGAATTGGTTGTACTGTTGGCATTTTTTTTTCTTCGTTAATGCATTCCGTGAGTACGAGGGTTATAAAATACATACCAGCTTCATAATGTGCGGCTGCAGCTGCGCCAGCGACTTGCCCAGGTGGCGACCGTTGAGGCCCATGGCGGCCACCTTGACAAACACGGCATTGATCTCGGACTGCACCATGCTGTCCAGGAGCGCGACCTGGTCACGGTCCCACAAGTAAGCGTAGACGGTCAGTCCGAGGCGCTGGCAGCTGTCATTTCCGTATTTTATGAGAATACCATGCGTCGAAAAAAAAAAAATTAGACCATACACATTCTCAACGCGCACCCGCTGGTACGACGACAAGATGGCGCCGACAGAGACGCCCGTGACTTGCGGCATGGCGCGCATCACATCGGCCAATAACTCGTACAGATCCTCGACCTCGTCAGCGGCAGCTTTATCGTCTTTAGAGTAAGTCATGCCCAGGTTGGTCGACGCGCCCGTGATGGGGCGACGGAACATGGGCAGATCGGGCGCATCGCACGGGTTTGAACCGTACGCAGCCTCGTCCGGGTGGCGGAAGCAGGCCGCGTAGTGCGGAATGGCAGTGTGCCCGACGGTCTGGTACATGTGCGAGTCGAGCTCGTCGGAGGCGGCGGCGGCTGGCGGGTGCAGGTTGGCGAGCGCGACCACGTCGTGGCCGTTGGCGACGCAGTGCAGCGCATTGAAGCACGAGTCCTTGCCGCCGCTGATGAGGGCGACGATTTTCATTGATAGTTTTTGAATTTTTTTTTTTGGAGCCAAAAGGACCAAGCCCACGACTGACCTACCAGCCGCCATTGCTCGATTACGTGGGCTCGTAGTCAAGCTTGAGCAGAAAAAGGTTCAAAACGAGCACCGGATCCCCTTTAACCCTGTCTGTCGGACCCGCGTCAGGATCCGCCCTTACGACCTGGCTGCCGTTTTTGCTGTAACCTCTTCCAATTGCGCATCACGTAATTTTTTTATTTATTTCTTGCTCCCGTCACCGAGCACACGCACGCACGCACGCATCATCCACAAGCACACCCAAGTCCACCGGTCTTGTAAGTATCAAATTACGGCTGGCCCAAAAATTTGACAAAAATCCACCAACCTGAATTGACTGATTGATCTCAGTGCGTGTTCTTCATTTTTACTCATATTATTATTATTATTATTTTTTTTTTTGGCACACCCATTCCTTGCATTCCATTGGAGCATGAGCTTTCCTGGGCCAGTTTTGTGCGGGGGTACAAGTGACTGGTTGGCTGGATTTGAAATGGACAACGGACAATGGAAATGAAAAGCGGCTAAAATTCCAAAACAAATGAATGAATCCCATTTCGATTTTGCTGACTCTTTTGAACCACAAGCACAAGCAATGGACACGGACACTACCACAACCACCACACACACCCGGCGCTCGTCGTCGCCCACGTCGGTCGCCTTTTTCATTGACGTGTCGCAGCTGGCGCTCAAGGCCAACAAGCCGCGTCACATTGCCCAGCGGTTCGAGCACGACGAAGGAGACGTTGATAACGGCGGTAGTTCGGTCGCTGCCGCCTCGGCCTTCTTTGCCGCGCGTTTTGACCGCCGCCCGCACCACCTCTCGACCACCACCCCGCCCACCACTCCGGCCCCGACGCGCCGCCGCGGTCGGTCCCCAGGCCCCGCGGCGCTGTTGGCTTCCCCCGACTCGGACGACGCGGCAGTCGTCGACGCGTGCCTGGTCGCCGCCGCATCCAAGCGCCAGCGGCTGCTGGACGAGCGCCGCGCCAAGCTCGCGTCGCACCACGAGCGCGTCGAGGATGTTGCGCGCACCGTGGCGACTCAGCGCGCGTCGGCGGCCCGCGGGGCGCTAGCCCATCTCGAGGACACGCTCCAGGCCGCTGCACGCAGCCGCGAAGAGACGCTTGGCGCGCGCGCGACCCGCGGGTCCGAGGAAGTGACCAAGGCCAAGCGCGTTGCCGCCCGTCGCCGCGGCGAGGTGGAGCTCAAGACGCGCCGCGCACGCGAGGAGATTGCCGCCAAGCTCCTGTCGTCGAGCTGGCGCCGCCAGCAGATCATGCGCATGCCCCGCACGCTGTGGACTGCTTCCCCGCAGGTGGTCGCGGACCGCGTGCGCGACATGGCCGCCAGTATCATCCAGGGCTGGTGGCGCGCCATCAAGGTCGCGCCGGCCGTGGACGAAATGCGCAAGCTCGTGACCCCATCGACCTCCACTGCCCCCGCTTCGCCGGCCAAGCGCCGTGCCGCCGCCGCCGCCAGTCCAGTTCCGGTGGTGGCCTCCCCGTCGGCGGACACGACGCCCGTCTCGTCTCCAGTCAAAAAGTCGCCTTCCAAGCGCTCCCCCGGGTCGCCCAACGGACCAGCGGTCGTTCCGCCGTCCCTGCGCGGCGCGCTCGACCTCAACAAGCTGTCGTCGATGCCGTTCCCTAATGCGGCGGCGGTCCTGCAAAAGCCGAGCGTGATTCGTGTCACATCGCGCTTCTTGCAGCGGACCAAGCGCTGCGCCGTGGACCCCCCAGAGCTCGGCAAGACCCCGACGCGCGCCTTCTTGACGGTGTTTATGGTGCTTGCCCATCGCGGGGCCATCATTGACAATGCCGAGGGCGCTCTGGAAAAGGAGCTGATCGGCACGGCGCACACGCTGCACTCGGCGCTGCAGGCGCTCTTATCGGTGCCGGTCCTGCCCCCGACCGGCGCGGCGACCGCCATGGCTCGTGCTGACGCCTCCGCCACGTACCACACGGCGATTTCGTCGTTCCTGCAGGCGTGGTTTGCGTACCACACGACCTTTGAGGCGTTCAAGTCCAAGGACACGCAGGGCGTGATTGGCAACCTGGTCGCGCACGCCACCGAGCTCGCGCGTATCCTGGCCAACGTGGCCACCGTCAATCACGATGCCACCGACGCCGAGTGGCGCCCGTCGATCGTCAAGCAGCTGCGCGTGATGCGGCAGCGCCTGTACCGCGTTGGCGGCGACGCGGCCGTCCAGCAACTCACGGACGCGCTGGAGCCCGAGGGTCTGGCGGAGGTGCTCGATGAGGCGATGCGCGACGGCGCCACTGCCTCGTCCGTTGCCTCGCGCGCCATGTCCCCGGCGCGGCCTGGGAGTGCGGCTGGTACCGCGAGCGACGCCATGGACGTGACCGGTGGCGGTAACGGCAGCGACTCGGTGCTGGTCCCCAGCCCCGCCAAGCGCGCCATGCTCGCGCGTGCGGCCAGCCCGTCGCCATCCACGTCGCCCGCGCGCCCGTCGAGTCTGCGCCGCGCCTCTGGTTCAGGTTCATCCCCGCCGCCCGTGCCCGCGGTCCCGCACATGGCCGCAATCCGCCAGCCTTCGCCGCTGCCCGGATTTGATGACCTCGACGATGACGTGCGTGGTGGCGCCGTGGGCGAAATCCTTGCCAACCACGCGCTCGCTCACGAGGTGGTCATGGATCCCGAGTTTACCATCTCGGGCTCGACGGCGGCAAACCCGCTCGCTCGGGCCGTCAAGGCCGCTGCGCAGCGCGCATTTGCAGAGCGCCTGGACGCGCTCGCGGCCGAGGGCGACTGGGCGTTCCTGGCCGACCTGGTCGGTGAGGTGCGTGACGCGCTCGTGTCCATGGTGGCCCCGTCGTCGTCGTCGCCTTCGTCTTCATCGGCACCTATGCCTAGCGCATCATCGTCGGACGAGATGGACATGGCCACGGCTGGATCGGCGACGGCTGCAGCCATTCGGTCCTCGTTGGATCCCGACCGCCTTCGCGCCGAAATTGCGCATGCAAATGGCGCCATTGACGCGGCGCAGGTGCTGGGCACCGTGGTGAGCTGGATGCAGCGCCTTGCGGCCCCCGCCCGCGATGCCGATATTGCTGCGTTGTCGGAGATGCCCGGTGACGCGCCCGGCGCCACGGTAGTGGCGGTGCACGCGGTGCTGGAGAACATGCGACTCGACATGGCCAACTACCACCTGGCGCAGCTGCGGCCGATTCTGGCGGCGCGTGCCGTCGAGTACGAGCAGCGAAAGTTCTCGGCGTTTGTGGACGCGGTCGGAGCCGAGGCGGCACTGGAGCGCACGCGCGTGTGGCTCGAGCAGGCGGCGCGGGCGCTGCTGGCCACCACCCACCAGCGCAACCCCGAGGGCCTGCCGCTGTCGGAGCTGACGCGGCCAAAGTTCGAAGACGTGTACACGGAAGCGCTGCTGTCGCTGGTGTCGCCCACCGCTACCACGGGCGTGTCCCCGCACACTGCGCCCGAGACGCTGGCGCTCGATGCGCGCCGGTTGTTTGACATGCAGAACCGCGCCCAGGCCATCACCGTGACGAGCGCGCTGGTCATGGTGGCGCGCAACGCGGTGCCCTGGATGCGCTCCGCTGAGTTGCCCGTGCGCATGCCACACCCGAACGCGCTCCCCGGTGGCCGCACGATGCCCGATGTGGTCCGCTTGGTCCCAGCCGCACAGGTGCTTGCCGATCGCCTCCTGGCTCTGCTGTCGCCTTCAACCGCTTCTCTATCTGCTGGTCGCCGCCAGTGTGAAGCCGATGAGGAATGGCAGGCGCCGACCGCGGCGCATCTGGCCACAGCGGTGATGGCAATTGCTGGCGAAGCGATGCCTAGGCAGCAGCACACCGCTTCGTCCGACTCGTCGATGTCGTCGGCCGAAGCGATTGCGCGGCTCTCCGAGGCGCAGCGCGACTCGATCTCGTCGCTGGTCGCCAAGACGGTGGCGGGCCAGCGCGACCCGGTGCTGGCGATCGTGTCGCGCCGCGTGCATGCGGCGATGCGCACGTACCTGGGCATGTCGGCGGCGGCCACCATGTCACCGTCCGCGTCACCCGCGCGGCCCCTATCGCCCACGTCCAACGTGCGGCTGCGCCGCGACTCGCTGTCGGCCAACGGGCTGGACGTCGTCGAGGAGGAGCTGAACCGGCTCGGCGCACGGTTGGCGGCGGTCGCGGGCCACAATAAGGCGGTGTACGCGCCGTGGTATGACCAGATCCTTGGTCGGGCGCTGACGGCGGCGATGCAGTGAATGTTTGTCTATAATAGCAGTTGGTTGTTTCCTTTCTTTTCATTCCTTGCCGGCCAAGAGCCACCGGTAACAAAATTCTGCATAGCACGCGGCCGGGAGCGACACGATGGCGGCCGTTTCCGTCAATCGAGCGAGATGTGCGGCCAGAATGTGGTGGCACTGTCCGATCAAGTCAAAAGTCAAAAACTAACATGAAAGAATCAGCCAAAAAACGGACAATGCCAAGGTCGCGTCGAAGCAAGACGCGCTGCTCAAAGGTCACGCACGAGCAGTGCCGCCCGTCAAGCCGGCACACGGCTCGGTACTCTGACCACTGGCGATGATTTTGTTGCTGCTGTTGCTGAGTCCACGGAAACACGAGATCGAGTGCGGTCAAGTCGTCCAGCGACTCGACGACCATGCGCGAGCCCGGGGACGCGCTGGCAAACCCGGCGTCGGCCGACCCATACATGAGCGCGTATCCATGTGTCGGCGGCGACACTAGGCAATCGGTCGACGCGTTATTCTCCACGACCAGTACTATACGCGCATGGTCCAGCAATAATAGCGCCTTTTCGAGAATGTCGCGGCGCGCGTCAAAGAGCACGGCGAGGGCGGCCAGCGTGGTGTCGTCCAGGAGCGGGGCCGACGGCGCGGACGGCGGGACAGTCGGGTGCAGTGCGCAGACGAACTCGAGCGCGGTGGACCGGGATTCAGGCATATTTTTTTTTTGGGCCAACGAGATCGGGAAAGGGATGACTCCAAGGTTTCTTTGACGAGATGTGAAATCCAACCGCATTTCCTATTGCAATTTCCCATTCCCCTCTTTCAATTTCAACCCGCCGCCCACTGACCGCCGACTTGCAACGAGGCGCACAAGATCTTATACAGGATCCACATTATAAAAATGCCCATCGCCGACAGAGGACACGCGGGCATCACCATTTCGGTTCACGACAGCACCGGGACCTTGCAACACCTCCGAGCTGCCTCGTCCACGGTAATCGGACGGAAATCCGATGCCGATATTGCTTCAACTGCTTCGACATCCTACCAGCAGCGACTGGCGCTCCGGGACGCGCGCTCCATGGCGTCGTCGGCCTCACGTGTCGTTCCCGCTCGCTCTGCCATCCGAGCTGCTGCAGGCAAAACCGCTGCCGCTCCACCTTCCCTGGCGCGATCCGCTTCCCGACTCACGCGATCAGAGCAGACCGCTCATGAAGCGATCGCCGACGAGCTCAGGACGGGGCTATCAAACATTGATCGCGTGCTGGAATCGCTCAAAGGCGCCAAATCGATGACGATCGGTCCCAGTAGTAGTAGTAGTGGCGCGATGGCTGCTGAGACCCGCCCAATGCGCAGTTCTATCATTTCGGTGATGACGGCTGCCGCTTCGCCATTGTCAGTGGGCGGTGGGAACAGAGCTTCCTCGGTCCACCTTCGATCCACGAGCGTGGGCTCGGCGAGCAACCACCACCAAGATTTGGCTGAGCGAGAGCACGACTCTCGACTCCTCGCCTCGCGGTCACCGCGACCGTCGACGCCGGCATTACAGACGACACCAGCGCCCTCACGGTCACCTCAAACTCCGGATCAGCATCGTCAAAAGGCTCTGCCAACGGCATCCCTCTTGACAGCTGCACCATCACCTTCGCGAGCCGTGAGCGAACATGGTGGAAGTGCTGCAGCCAGCAACGCGTCCATTGCTAGTCTCCAGGCAAAGCAGTCACATGAGGGCCAAAGCGATACATCGCACATTCTCGTTCTCCCGACTCGAGGATCAACACTATTTTCAGCCTCCGAGCGCGATTTAATGGAGCAAGGATCAATGGTACCCCCTCTCTTACTTTGTAAAAAAAAAAAACGAAATACTGACTTGAAAGAACAGTCCACGACACCCCAGAAAGCATCGTCCACGCTGAATTTTGGCGATCCAGTGAGCCCAATTCCACTTCGGTCGCCAAAAGCGTCGCACACCAACGTTACAGCGCTCTTTGGCCCACCGGCCACTGCCGACCCCTTTGCATCGTCACCATCCCGCGCCGGATCCGCACACCGAGTGTCGGGTACCTCAGCCAGCACCCTCCATCGAGCACCATCGCGAAACTCGGCAACAACAAGTGTCCGGCGCGGATCCGCGTACAAAAGAAGCAAGTCTCGTCAACAACTGACCGGGTCGCCCGAACTCGGGCCTGAGGAACGGTCCGTGCACGGGCCCGCTGCTGCTGCCGGTTCATCGACGGCCATACACGACATGTCGCGGCGCGCAGCAGCGGCCGAGACGGCGCTGGCGCGCATGCACGCCCGCGTGGCTGAAAAGAACGCGGCCATTGCCACTCTGGCGTTCCGCGCCCGCACCCTGGAGCGCGAGGCGCGGTGGGCCTCAGTCGCTGGCAATGCAGCTTCCCGCGTGCCTGGCGCTGACGCGGGCATGCGCGCGAAACTGCGCGAACTCGAGACAAGGCTGGCTAGGGACGCCGAGACCATGATTCAGCTGCGCACCGAGCGCGACGATGCGGTTTGCCGCGCAGAGGATGCGACGCGTCAATCTAAAGTGGCCATGCCTCCGTCGTCGCCACCATTAAAAGTACAGCCAGCCGTCTCTGCATCTCCTCCACATGAATACGTCTCTGCAGAGGCCAAAGCCACCGCCAAGCTGGCGCTGGCCGCTCTGTCCCGCTGCCAAGGAGCCGGACTCTCGTCACCTCTATTCCCTACCGTGGCGCCTGCACTTGCAGCCGCATTTGAGGCATGCGCAGCCGTTGCCGAGGGTGCCGTTGGGTCCTGGCCACATGTGCTGCGTGCCATCGTAGGCCTGGCAAACGCAACTCGAGACGGCATCCTGGCCGAGTCTGCCCAGCAAATGACTCGTCCGATAACGGCGGATACTGGCGTGGGTAGCGACGGTTCATTTGCGCGGCTGGGGTTGTCACCAACGAAAGTGACGCGCTCGATTGGTCCCGATACTCCATTGGCGACGACCGCAAATGATGCTGTTGCCATGGACGACTGGCAGTCTCCCGCTATCCACGAGTCCTCAGATATGGAACCCATGGCTCACGCTCCGTCACCACAGCCCAACCCCGTCACCCCGCGGGGGCAGCAGCAGCAAGCATCTGATGTGATGGCGACGTTGTTGAACATCCGCGCTTCGTTGCCTGACGCTTTAGGTGGCATTATGCCGGATGTGGACCCTGCTATTGCTGACACCAGTCCATTGCACCAACGAAATACCGCGCCGCCGCCAGTCCAGGACCTCTCCGCGTCGTTTGTCCAAAACCAGGACAACTTGGCCGTCACCGAGGTGGACCAGTTGATTTTGCGGCTTTTGACGCTCAAGGGTGAGAACGATCGCCTGAAGCGCGCACGTCACTCAGTCACGACCGAGCGGCAGCAAAAGGAGGACCCACACGTTGCTGCGAGTGAAGCGGGCGCTCGCGTCAGTGGCGGGTCTACGTCTATCCCTGGTACGTGGCGGCCAGCAGCCATTGACGTCGCATCCGCCTCTGCGGCTGGGGCGAGCAGTGAAGTCGCCCAACTACGCGAGGCGGTACAGGCTCTGGAAGCCCGCATCAATGGCTCGCTTGAACACGCGACGAATGCTGTCGCGCGTGTCGAGGCCAACGTCACCAATGCATTTGCCACGAGCGCCGCTACTGCTGCTGCTGCCGCTGCCAGCACGACGGCTGCTTCTCCACCACCTCCTCTTGCTGCTCCGACAGCAAGAGAACCATCCCGACCCACGCCGTTGCCCCAACATATCGAAATTGACTTTAGGCCAAAAAATATCGTCGCCGCAACTGCTCCCATGCCGACACCACTAATCGCGGTGACCGATCCGGCCCTCCTCCAGCAGATGTCCACGGTCGGCCAGATCAATCAATTGCTGCAGGCCAAAGTGCAAGCGCTCGAGACCGTCATTGCCGAACTGCAGCTAGCCGCAGCGAATACCGCCAATGAGAAAACGGAGTCCCTCGAACCACCGCTTCCCACATTCGAGTACCGTCCCCGCTCACCCGATGCAGAGATATTGGAGCTCAGGGCCGAACTCGAGCATTACCGGCAACTCGAGGTGCGGCTCCAAGCCGAAATTGACAAGCTCCATGTCCTTGCCGAGACCCGTGCCGCCGACATTCGCCATCTCCAGGATCACTTGGCACGGGTGCTGGATTTACCATTATCGGGAGCGCACGAAGTGTCTGGGGGTGGTGTGGAGATGGACGCGGTGGTGCGACAGATCGCTGACGCACTCGCCGACCAGCAGCGGCAGTCTGACGCGCAACTCGAAACCGCGCGGTCATTGTTAGCCGCCCACGCGCACCGTGCCGCTGACGAGCAAGAGGCGTCGCGACGCATGCGCGAGGTGGTGCGTGGCCACGTGGAACGCACGCGCGACTTGCAAGCGGCACTGGACGCTGCCACCCGTGTCACTGGCGAGCGCGAGCGCGAAATCGCCGACCTGGGACACCAGGTGGCAGCGGCCAATAAGACGGCCGGCGAGCTCCGTGCTGACCTGCAGTCCGTGCAACTCGACCTGACGCGCGCTCAGGAGCGGCTCCAAGAGTATGAAGGCATGTGGAGCCAAGTGCAGCCGGTGCTCGGACAGACTTTGGCCGAGGGAACTATTCCTGCCGATTCGCCGTGCCGACCGTTCCTGGCCGCGATCAAAGCGCTGGTGGCAGAGGTCGGGTCGCACGCTTCAAATGTCAATGTCGTGCTGGCTCGAGAGTCGCACGCCAAGACGCTTGCCAATGACGCACAAGCGCGCGCCACGGACCTTCGGGCACAGGTGGACCGGTTGGCGGATCTGGCGGCGCGGGCAGAACGTTCTCGCGATACTACCGTTCGTGCCTCTGCTACTCGCGTTCAAGAGGCCGAGCGGGCGCTGGGTGCTGCACAAGAGCGGCTCAAGCGGGTGCTTAAGGGCGTCTACTTGTTTGTTGCTGCCAGCGACAATCATGACGTAAACGACAACAACCCGGATATGATGGCGCTGGCGGGGCTGCTTCAGCAACCAGTCTTGTCGTCGCCACCAACAACACCGCCAGTACCAGCGCAAGTCGAATCGTGCACCGAGAGTGAGACATCTGTTGGCGAAGACGACCTCTTTGGCGGCGATCTCGACTCGGCATTGCAAAAGCCTTATCATGGCCAAACAGTAGCCAGCATGGAGCAATCACGTACAGACGTGGATCAACGGCGCGGGAGGCACAGTGGGATATAGCCTTACCCCTTCTCCAAAAATACATAAACTATGTGCGATCGAGATCTCAATTGCATTTTAATAGGAGGAAGGATATATACAAGTATTTGATGGAGTGGGTCTTGCTACGGTTACTTGCCACCCTTTTTGCCCTTCTTGGTTAGCGTCTCTGACGGCGCGGCCAGAGGTTTCAGGATGGTGAGTTTACCTGTTGCGGCGGCGCGCGTCGCCATCAGCCGCTCGATATCCGCGGTACTTTGGCCCTTGAGTTTCTGTTATTCCATTTTTGTGAGTCTTTTATTTTTGCTAAAATGCAGAAAGAACAAGTCAAGTACCTTCTGGAGGACCGAGTTTTTCGCAACACCGCCCTTGCCGGCCTTTTTCTGGGCTGGATATAGAAATTGTCTTAAGTTTGCAGCTCATCTCTTGGAATTCCATAGAAAAGGGGATGTAAACGAACCCGGTTTGTTGTGGTGCTTGGTGAGCGAGGTGCCAACCTTGGACGGCTTGAATTTTCCCTGGACCATTGTTGCTTTTCTTGAATTATACGGCAATGCTCGGTTGGAAATGTGGAATAGCGAAAGAGAAAACACTTAATCACGTTTTTGGGTTGCTCTATTTCAGCAGACTACTACTGACAGCACGTCGCTTCGCCACAAGTCTTGTCGGGGCACCGGAACATGCACGGGTCGTTGGTCCCGTACTGGCCATTGTCAATCACAAACTCGGGCTGCACCGTGGTCGAGTGCACTCCCACGCGGTGCAGCATGCGCTTGATGCTGGCCGCCACGCGCTCGTACCCGGCAGCCGGGTCCATGCCCACGTGCACGGTGGCGACGGTCTTGGCCATGTCCAGCTGCCAGATATGCAGCTCGTGCACGTTGAGCACCCCCGGAATGGTGCCGAGACGTGCGCGCACCCGCGACACGTCGAGCGAGTATGGCGCCACCTGGAGTAACACGGTCGCTGCAGACCGCACCAGCGGAATGGTGCCGGCAAGTAGCACGACGGTGATGAGGACTGACACCGTCGGGTCCAGGTACACGACCCACCGCGGGACTTCGCCCGTCACAGAGTCCTCGAGTCCCCATGCAATACCAGCCGAAATCATCACCGCAATCGACCCGAGCGCATCGCCCATCACGTGCAGGAGCAGCCCGCGCATGTTGAGGTCGGCGTGGCTGTGGCCGCCGTGACTGTGGCCGCCATGGCCCTTGGTGGCCTCCAGGTCCGCTGCGGCCATGTCCGCGTCGTTGCCGACCCCACGCGACTCAATGTCGCCCAGGGCCGAGATGTCGCCCGTATCTTCGCTCGTGTGCAGGGACCGCGCATCGATCGAGACCCGCGCGCCTACTCGCGTCACGCGCACCCCATCAATGCGATCTGAGGTGGGCACCGGCGGGATCGCCAGCTCGGCCATGTCGGCGGCGCGCAGTGGGGACGCCATGGGCAGCGTCTCGACCGAGGAGCCGTTGCGCAGCACTGGCGTGCCTGGACGGGCCGACGACGACATGCTGGTGGTCGACATGGCGTCGTCATCGTCCTGCTTTTCCGAGTGTCCGTGGGCATGGTCATGTGCGCCATGGCCGTGGTCGTGTCCGTGGTCGTGTCCGCCATGCGCGTGTCCATGTTCTGTCAATTTCATACGACATGAGTGTGTGACATTTTGGAAGAAAAAAAGTACAAGTGCAGCGCACCGTGGAACAAAAAGAGGCCAGCAATGTTAATGCCGAGGCCGATACCGCCGACAATGAGCACTTGCTTGGGATTCTCGATGACTAATTAAAGTTGGCATTAGAAAAAAAATGGGCAAGCGGCCATTTGAAAGGGAAAGCAATGGACGTACGCTCCGGCTTAAAGTACCGCTGGATTGCGTCGATAAAAATGGTCAAGCAAAGGGCAAGCAAGAATACGCCATTGACCAGCGCGCCGAGCACCTCGGCCCGTGCCCAGCCGTACGAGAAATTGGACCCGAATGTGCGGCGCGCCGCAAGCATAATGGCAACCAGGCCCACCACCAGCGAGAGCACGTCCGAGAGCATGTGCCATGCGTCTGCCACAAGCGCCAGGGACCCCGTGAGGGTGCCGACGATAAGCTCGACGAAAAAGTACGACCCGGTCAGGACCAGCATGGACGTGATGCGACCCTGTCGCGAAGTGGCATATGTGCGAAACCGCTTCCATGATGATGGAGCGCCATGGTGATGGTGCTCGTGTCCGTGGTCGTGTCCATGGCTGCTATGGTTGTGGCTGTGACTTCGGACACGGGCGCCGTCTTGCTGCTGGAGCGGCGTGCTTGCAACGATGGGTGATGCCGGGGCCGAGGCCAGTGGGAGCGGCGGCTGCAAGGGAAGTGCGAGGGACAAGTGCGGCGAGCTAGATGGGGACGTCGTGGAAGCCATTTTGGAAGGATTGAGTCGTGAAATGCGGCGAGAGAGATGATGTGAAAACCTTGCCGCTTGTGTTTTTTGAACTCTGGCCGAGCAGGTCCTCATTTGCCGCCGCGCAGGTCCACTTTACTTCTCCTTTGGGCAAACGTGCCCAGGTACAACTCTCTGTGAAAAAAAGAAGAAATTAAATGTGAGTGTGAGTGAGGGAAGGCATATTTCAAGTGGATCACTCCAAATTACTTTGAAGTCCGATAGTCGCACACGATCGATCACCTCTAAACAATGCAAAACAAGGGATCCTATCAACGAGGACACATTTTTTTATGAAGGTCGGGGGTATAAAATATGTCGCCGGTTTCGTTTTATACATTTCTTTTCACTTTCATTTCTTTTCACTAAAGTATCTACTGCACCTTTAGACCAGCCAAACCTCCCACAGGAGCTCGACGTTTCGCCACATCAAGTGTCCAGAAAAAATTTCAGATCAACGTACGCCCCTCTATTTTTCCCGTTTTGCATATGGCTCTGCTTCCACCACATTTAACCCACCTCCACTACATTAACGCTCTTAACTCCAAAACTTCCTCCAGTCGTCGGATCAACGCAGTTTTGCGCCGCCGAATCTCTTCTATTGGGTTACACGCTGCTCGTTACTTCTCTTTTTTTTTTTGCTCTGCCTCTCTGCACGCAAAGAAATCAAAAGGGAGAGTCACGATCCAAAAAAAAGTGGTCAAGATCATTTCGTCGCCGGCAACTGCTGTGCTTTCTACACTGTCGGACTTTACTGTAATCCCTCCACTTGGATCCGTCCATTGGAGCGATTTTTTCCACAACTGCGTCCTACTCGCGTGCCATAAACGGAGGCAGGGTCAACAAGAAAGGTCATGCACGACGCGTTCGCTTCGCCCATTAGCTCAGCCTACAACCTCAACGCTTCGGGAAGGCTCGACCAGAATGGCGCTGGGGCCCCGGTCATGTCAGCGGCCATGAAACGCGACCACGTGGTGTCAGCGGCGATGGCGCACATGCGCGAGGAAATCGAGTCCAAGGTATCGGTTCAACAGCGTCTCAAGCACTTTGACCACGAGCAGGCCAATATCCGCGAGGCTGGGTTGACGGAGGCACGCGACCTGTACTCTGCGCAGCTTGCCGAGAAGCGCCAAAGCAACTTGCGCCAGCGCGAGATGGCTGAGGCGCTCTTGGACGGCGAGCTCAAGAAGATTCGCCTTGCGAAACTGGCCGACAAGTGGCTGGCACTGCAGGTGCGCTATGTGCATCTCGAGGAGTTGCGAGAGCGGGAAGTTGCGCACCGGCTGCGCATGAAGCAGAAGCGCCAGGCGTTTGTCATGTTGATTGCGAGCTTGGAGACGCGCCAACAGGCCGAGCGGTATTTTTCGTGCATTACTTTGTCTCACCAATGTTATTGACGCAACAAAAAAAAAAAAATTCAATAGGGATGAGCTGAAAAAGACGCAAGCCCGCATCGCGCACAACCTCAAGAAGGTGCAGTCGCTCGAGATGCGGTCCATGATCGAAGTGGACCGGCGCCGCCGAGCCAAGGAGCATGAAGTGGCCGCGCACCAGCTGTGCTTGGTGCAGCAAAAGGAGTCTGAGCAACTGCGCGAGCTGCAGCTCATCAAGATCAAGCACATGACCGAGCAACTGCAGCGCGAGATGGAGGAATTCAATGCCCTCGAGAACTTGGCCCAGACGTCACGCGAGGCCGAGTTTGCCATCGAGCGCCGGAACCAGGACGACATGCGCCACGCCAGCGAGAAGTTTGACCAGGAGGCGGCAGCGATCAAGGCCAATCACTTGCGCGAGCAGCAAAAACATGCCCAAGGCGCGCTCGATCGTCGCCAGCGCCGGGCCGCTTCGTTTCTGGACAAGCAGCAGCGCCACGCGGCAAAACTCCGCGCCTGCGCGTTTCTGGCTTCCGACGAACGCCTATTGCAAGCGGTCGGCATGACTTTTGTGGACAGCAACGGCGCGGACACGTCTTCCGACACTGCCTCGACCGTGTCCGACGACTCTGAGATTAGTAAAGATGGCGAGCAGGACGCCATGGATGGCACCGACGGTGCTGGACGCCCTGGCCCCGACCGCGGTGCGAGCTCGATCCAGGGGCTTCTGGAGGCTCAGGTACGCTTGTGCATTTTTTTTTGGAGACCAGCGAGTGCACTCAATACAATCTCATAGGAGCTCGACATTATTGACCACCAGCGCAAGTCGCGCGAGCGCCTCAAGGTGCTGTCGCGCCAACAAACGGAGAATCTGACCGAGCTGAAACGCCAGGACCGCGACAATGGGCGCATGATGGCCAAGGAACATAAGCGCATCATGGCCGACCTGATCAAGGAGCAAGAAGAGGAAGTGCAGGCGATCCGCAGCGACCATGAGATCGAAATGCAGGAGCTGATTTCAACCATGAAGCGATCGAACGTGATTGAGGCGCAGCACGGCCAAATGGACAAGCAGCTCGACACGGACAGCTCCAACGGACTGCTGCAGCAGTTGCTTCCACCGTTTGTCTCCAAGGAGCTCAAAATGGGTCGGATTCCAGAGCCAGCCGAGTTTGACTTTGCTTGCGTCGCATTCTTGGGCGTGTCTGGGTTCAAGGTATATCATTCCATTTTTGTTTTGTTTTTGTCACTGTTGATTGATCGCCCATCCATAGGAACTTGCGACGCGCGCTGGGCAAGGTCGGATCCTGCTCAAGCTTCTCGATAAGCTATACAGATGCTTTGACTCGATCCTGGAGCAGTACCCGACGCTTTACAAGGTCGAAACGGTCCTCGACACATGTACATGTTTTTCCAGTGCAGCAAATCCATTGGATCACAAGAACTGAATCTCATCAAAATATATATATAAACAGTTGTGGTTGCCTCGGGTGTGCTTGAACTGCGCGACGTGACGTGCGCAGCGCAACGGACCGAGTATGCGCAGACTCTGCTGGATTTTCCCTCGACGCCATGGACGTGGTCAACGACATTGTCGTTACGCATCTCGGACTTGCCTCGTTGGTCGAGTGGACGACGGTGCCGCTGTGCATTGGCCTCAACAGCGGCCCGTGCAATGCTGGCGTGGTTGGGACAAAGATGGTTCGCTACAGCCTCTTTGGCGATACGATCAAGTACGGATTGCTGTAATTTTTTCACATTACACGGATCACTCACTTGTATGCATGATAACAGCTTGGCTTCTCGCATGTGTACGACGGCAGAGCCCCTGAGCATCCAAATGTCGCCTGATTTTTACGCGATGGTGCAGACCCTGCCGGGTTACCAGTTCAATGAGCGGGGCCAAGTTGCAGTAAAGGGCAAGTGCGAGATGACAACGTGGCTCGCGTCTGCTGCCGTGGAAGTGGAGGTTGGTCAGATCTGACGAAGACGCATTCGGTCTCTTTGCTGTTCGAAATTTGAAGTCGTTCGCCTCATATTTTTTTTGCCAACACCACGGAAGCCAAGGGTACCTTGACCGACCGGCCGAGACACGCGTCCGTTAATTATTTTGGCGTATCCAACGACAATTTCCTGACGCGAAAGCAAATAGACAGTCAAACCACTCTCTGCAACGCCAACCTTGCCGCCGTTTTAACGACCACGGAACGTTGATATCAAAAAAAAAGTACGGCGGCGATCGCCTCAGCTGGGCACCCTCGTCAAAATTGACTGTTTTTTTTACAGAGGCGTGTCAAGTGATGACCACGACTGCCACCGCAGACCCACCATCGCTGCTCTATGAGCTGGCCGCAACCCACGAATGGCGGCCGTCTGCGTCCACCGCCGCCCCCGCAGCGCATACTGAGCTGGCTCTGCCGGCGCTGCCCGAACCGCTCGCAGGCGCGCTCGCGGCCTCTGGCGCCCACCCTTGGAAAACTAGCGTGGCTCCCACCGGCGACCTGATTGCAGTGCTGGCCGATCACGTCCTCGAGCTGCATGTCGCTACTGCGCCGGCATCGCGTAGGAGCGCGAACGACAACAACGATAGTAAGCCGCCAAACGCGCGCAAATCGTCGCGGGTCGCGTCGTGGCCCGTGCCGTCGCTCGTTTCCGTGGCGTCGCCGGCCACCGCGCACGATCTGGCTCGGGCTGCGTGGCGTCGCGTCGCTTGGAGCGACGATGGTCGGCTCGTGGCAGTGGCAGACACGGACGGCGCGGTGCATGTCGCTGCAGTGGTGCACTCGAGCGCACCGAGCGTGGCCCTTGTGCATGTCGCAACCGTTTTCGCTTACGGACGTAGCCCGGATGGCGCCAAGACTTCGCCCGACACGGCTGCTGCAGTGCCAAACGCCGATCCGATCGTTTACATGTCCATTTCACGCGGCACCGTGCTCGATGACGATGCCGCCGCCGTGCACCGTATCCTGACCGTGTCCCTTGCCGGCCACGTGGCCCTGTCGGCGCTGACCGTCACCCAGATCACAAATACTGGTGGTGATTCGCTTCCGGATGAGGAAGCAAGCGACCCGGTTGTCTCCATGCGAGGAGTCGGCGCGTCCGCCAGCTCAGCGACCTACCGCCCACTGGCGACCTTTTCGGTTGCCCCTTGGCTGCACGTGACCACCGCTGCCGCCTACTCGCCGCGCTCTCGCACGCTCTACGTGACTGGTAAGGCGGGGACCCCGCAGGCTCTGACGGAAGCCCTTGCCGCTGGCCCCGACTCGCTCCAGGCGCTGCTCGCGAACCACGACAATGAGCCTGTCCCCGTGCTTCCGCTGCTGGTTGGCACTGCCCGCATCGAACTGCATCCAACGATCCCCTCGCCCATCCCCGTGCGCCAGGCTCCGCCGCCGTCCAGTATTTGGCAGACGGTTGCCAGCCTAGTTGGCCTTGCGATTGGGGGCAGCCGCGGCAACGCGGGAAACAGTGCCGATTGTGATCCGATTCAATTGGGCATTGAACGAGAGCTGACTGGCATGCAGCTGAGCATCTGGCCGCCCGAGTACATTGAGGGCACCTCTGCCGATGACGATCACGATGGCAATGATCCAGACGCCCTCGATCTCCATGATCGCGAGCTGCTCCTGTTGCGCGATGCCGGTGGCAATATTTTAGTCCTGGATCACGAACTCCGGCCACAGGACCGGTACGACGGCGAGTTTTTGCGCCTCGTTCACCAGGGCAACACGCTTGCCCACGCCAGCTGGTGGCACGGCGCGCTGCGTCCGGACACCAAGCAAAAGCAAAACCAGCAGCGGCGGCAGGTGCCAGCTATCGTCACCTGTTGCGCCAATGGATCCGTCATTGTCCACTCGTACCCCCAGTTTGCACCGCTCTCGGCTGCCGAGCAGTTTGCCGCTCCCGTCGCGCTGGCGGCTGCGGTATATGGGCATGCAGCCATTCTCGATTGCGAAATGTCGGGGAGCGCGTTGGCACCGTCTGCTGCCAACGGAGCCAATGCTGCTACTCTGCTGCGGCAAACAACGCCGCGTGGTCTCTTGGCGCGCACGCTACGGTCCTTGACCAACACCCTCTTGTGGCACTTTGACGACGATGGCGGGGCCGCAGGCGCTGCCGCCCTCCTCCGAAGCAACGCTCCCACTGGACCTGCACGCCACATTTCCCTGTACCAGTGGCACCCGCTGACGCCGCACGAGATGCTCATGCAGGCGCTCGTGGACCGCCAGTTTGCGGCGGCGCTCGATCTGGCCAAGAGCCACCACCTGGACACGGATGTGATTTACCAAACACAGTGGCACGATCTCATTGCGGCCTCGGCAGAGCGGCCCGACACCCTCGCCAATGTCGACCTGGTGGCGCTGCTGAGCAAAATCAAGGACCCACTTTGGGTGCTCCAAGCGTGCGCCGAGGCACTGCCGCGGGATGCCAAGACGGCTCGCAACGTTCTTGTTCATGGTCTCCGCCTGACAGAGACGATTCGACCCTGGGCAGAGGCTGTGTTCGAAGCAGCGACAGCTTCCAAGGAAAACGTGGATGCGCCCCTGCCTCCCCCGTCCGATACTGCGCTTGCGATTCTCGAGTTCCGCTTGATTCTGCTGCGTCTTCTGGATCGTCTGGAACTCTACTCGCGCATCCACGGTTTCAATCCACCATCGGCAAACACGGCCCCCAGCTCGCCGCAGGCTGCATCTCGACCAGCGTCGCCCTCGGCGGTGGCAGATGACAGCATCAACATTGGCGCCGATCCCAACTATCGTTTCCTGCGCTCGGCCAATTTGGTGGACGTTGCGTGTGCCTATGCCAACCTCGCCGATGCGCGCGCACTGGGCATTTTGTTTTCGTCCTGCCCTGCCCTGTCGCCGTTCCGCCCACTGATTGCAACATCTTTCCCACCGTACACGGACCCGCGCACGTTTGCGCATATCCTCCCCGACTTCGACAACTCGACGGCCTCGGCTGCCGCCATCCACTCGGCGCACTGGCGCAAGCCCGACTGGGCGGAGCGCGCTCCCATTGCAGCACAAGTGTCTTGGCTGGACGACATTGCCGCTGCCGCCGATGCGCTGCAGGTTAGTCCCATTGACAACGAATCGACACTGACGGCGTGGTACACTGCACGGGCGCGCGATATTGAGGCGCGTGCTGGGTGCGCCGATATTGCCCTTCAGCTCCTGGACTTGGCGCGGAGCCGCAACGTCCCTGGTTTGGGCGCTCTTCACGCTCGGCTGCTGCAGCTCAACATGCTCTTGTACACGGTGCTACCGGCCATCTCTGGGCCAAAGTCGCCGTTGTGGGAGTCGCTTGGGCTCGCCGAGCTGGAAACCATGTCGCCGTTTGAGGCGCTGCAGCTTGTCATGCAAGCAGAGTACCCGGACGTGGATAAAGTGCCTGCAATGCCCACGGCGAGTGCGGCACCGACCACCGCCCTTGGCCTGTTTGCCCGTCGGGGTTCGCGATCCAAGCCATCGACCTTATCTGGGCCGGTACCGATTCCATTCGAGGCAGTCCTGCGGACCTTTATTGTGCCGTACACGATTCAGTCTGGCGCCTACCACGAGTTGCTCGATCTTCTCGCGGCCGCGTTCCCCAAACGCCCCGAGCTTGTCCTTGCGGTGCTGGGCTGTGACGATCTGTGGTGGCATCGCGTCCACCCGGACGCGATGGTGGGTGTGCTGGACCACGACGAGGCGCTCGAGATTGACTTTACCGAAAAGGTGCTTGGGATGGCCTACAGTTTGACATCCGTCAATGGCTACTGGCTCCATCTGCTCGACCAGCTGTATGAGTCGCTCCCCGACATGTCGGAAGAGTCGGATGACGAGCTTAGCGCAGTCTCGGATGCAAAGCGCCGGACCGATCACAGCAGCAGCAGTAGAGAGTCTGAATCCGAGTCCGAGTCGGAATCAGAGGCAGAAGCCGAAGACCGGGTTCGCCCGCTCCCGTCTGTTGCTCTCCACTCGAACGTGTCCCGCCGGCGCAAGTCGATCCCGTTCCTGTCGATTGCACCCTCCTCCACTGCGGCAGCAGCAGCACCCTTGCAGTCAGTCCTGGCGACGCGCAAACAGGCCGTCTGGCGCCGCGTGCAGGCATTCGAGGCGCACGCGACGGCCGCCGAGATCCTGGCGCACGTGGACTTGTATGTGGCCCCAGTCGTGCTGCGCGATGCGTCTTCATCATCGCAGGGCCTTGCAACCCCGCTCTCGCGTGTCGCACATGCGAGCGAAACAGTTCCGTTGTGGGCCCACGAGCAACCCTCGATCCTGCGCGAGTTGGTCCGGCGCACGTCCACGAGCTCAAGCGAGCTCGATTGGCTGGTGGAGGTGGCCGGCGACCTTTTCGAGCTCCAGTTTTGGCGGATTTCAAAGGAGGAGGTGTACGGGGCGATCTTGCAGCACGCGGCCCAGGCTGGAAGTGCCAAGCACGTCCACGGCCTGACGGCAAAGGTGGGCCCATTGGTGACGGCTCGCGTTGTGAGCGGCTTGGCCCAGGCCCGCGTCGACTCGGGTCACATTGACGATGCTCAGCGAATGTGCGTTCATTCATTTTTTTTTATGTCCAGATGATAATTAACTTGCAGGATATCCAAACGCCAGTCTCTCGCTCATTCGCTTGCCTGGGCTCGAGAACGCAGAGCGCAAGGTCAAAGCGCTCAAGATCCTGGCAGAGAGCCACCTCACCGGGCTGACATGGTCTATGCCGAACGAGTCGATTTTGGAACGTGCTGCAGCCACCGCTTCGATTCCGCTCCCCAAGATCCAGGCGGTTGCACACCTGCTGGGCGCCTCACCCATCCACGCGCAGTGCTTGGTTGCGCGCGCGAGTGGCATGGCGAAGGCTATGGACGTGTGCACGGATCTGGCGTACGCGATGGCCGATCGGGCACTGGGCGAGTCTGAGCGAGCCGAGGCATGCGACACGCTGCTCCACGTGGTGCGCCACTTTCCAATGCACGCGCGCTCGCCGTTCCTCTTGCAGAGCTGCCTCGAGCACGCCAGCGAAGTGCACTTGCCTCGGATCGTGGAACTGTGGCGCAGCGCCGACAGTGACAATACTCCCGCGTCACCGACGACGATGGGCATCACCCCTACCAGCAGCATGCACCGCCTGACTCGTGGTCCAGAGCCAGTCGCAAAGCTCGTGGCGCCCGTGTACCACACGGAAAAGACCGCTGACGACCGGTGCGAGGAGCTGGCCGCGTGGTTCGCTGAGGATGAACGCGTGGCCCCCCTGCCCGAGCTCCTTGAGCGGCCCGAGTCAGCATTTGCACATGCGCGGTCGCTGCACGTGGCGCTTGCCACCCTTCCCTCGTGCGATTTTACCAAGATTTCGCATGCTCACCACGAGGAAGTGCTTTACGTGGCCACAAAGCAAATGGTGGCCCGGTCGCTCCAGACCGCGCAGGCATCACTCTCGGAGATCGACTCGGTGCTCCCAACCGCCATCTTTACAACACAGACCACCGCCGCCCAAGAGTTTGCGGTCCTTTCGGCCACCGATTATTTGCCTGCGGCCGTGGAGCGCGTTGCCCTTGAGATGCAGGAGCTCGGCCAGCAAGAGCTGATCCATTTGCTCACCGCCATTTCTGATGCCGCTGACCCGCACCGGTTCCTGAGCGATGTGGCGTACCAGTACTCGGTGTTGCGCGACTTGCTCCGTCAAGATCGCGTTCCTTGCGTCGTCACCGAGGCGATGGCACTGGCAGACCAAGTGCAGTTATCGCCCCACAAGCGCATCATGGCTTGGCTGCAAGCGAACCACCAAACGGACAGTGTGGATCTCGAGTCGGCGCTACCCACATCCTGGGAAACCTGGCTGGAATCGACTGCTCGCGATCACGAGCAGGCTTGGACTGTTTTGGTGACCATTCGCGACCTCCTTCAAAATGTGTGCTTCCTTTATTTTGTTCCATTTTGACATGAATTGATGGCGTAAAATATATATACAGGAGCAAACCACCGCCCCGGTGCACCACGTCTTGTATGGCGCGATCGGGTTGCTGTTGCCGCAGACTTTGGCCCAGACGAAGATGCGCCAGTCGCTTTTGGCCACCCTCTCTCGCTCGGAATTGGCTGGCTGGTCCGTTCCGTTGCTTGCCCAGCACAAGCTTGCGGGCAACCGCGAGTATTTCGCCGCGCTGTTCCACGTTGCTGCCACGTCACAGGCTCGGTTCGAGTCGCTGCGGGCCGAGCTTTTACCCAAGCTGGGTGCACTGGCGGCCATTGACGTGGTCGAGTCCAATACCGTGGCGACATCGGCTGGAATGGACGTGAGCGATTTGGAGAGTTTGCTGGTGGCCACCTGGCTGAAGAGGTGCCTTGCCTCCCCGCAGACACTCGTGCGCGTCCTTGATGTTCAACAGCATCAGTCACAACAACCGATCGTGTCTCCGACGACACTGACGGGCAGCGGTGACGAGCGCTCCTTTGGCCGCCTCTTTGCCTCGCTCTCTGGTGCTGCCATTTCCATGATGCGCCCGCCGTCACCGTCGGTACAGCAGCAGCACCCGGCGCGCCACTTGCCTCTCGCCACGCATCCTGCTGCGGCTGCTGTCGCCGCTACACAACTGGATGTGCTAGACCATATCCAGCCACTCCTCCCGCTCGTGCTGGAAGCCGACTGGCCGCTGCTGGTCAGCCAGCTAGCCAAGTTGCTGCGGGACCGGCTGTCGGCCGCCACGGCTACCAAGTGCCGTGCCATTTACGAATCTTTTCCGCCCTCGGTTCGCGATCCAAAGTTTGCGTTTGTGCAGCGCGGGGTGCTGCTGCTGGATCGGATGCAGAGCGAAAAGATCGCGGCTCCATTTGCGACCGCTGGTCCGCTCCTGGCCGACCCAACAGGGCCGGCGGTCGCGATTCAGCAGCTGCTGTGGTCGGGAACGTCCATTGCGACCATCGAGAGTCTGGCGCTGGATCTCGGACAAGCGACCGCACTCGCACATGGCGCCGCGGCCATGTATGATGCGTCCGACTTGGCGCGCGACATTCAGCGCGCGCTCGAGGCCGTGGCCGCAGCCGCGACCGCCACGGGAGGGCGCGACCTGGCACTGGTGCTTCAAAGCCTCGCGCACCACCGCGACCGCGCACGCGCGTTCCTGGTGTGCACCGCGGCCGCCAGCGCCGCCGTGTTCTCGGCCGCGGCCGCGGCTTTGGCCGAAACTGACCCGGAAATGGCGTGCCGCGTCCGTGCCGCCGAAGCCGCTGGACTGGGGGTGCGAATGGCCGCGACCATGACGGTGGACGAGATCCATACGGCGTGGGTGCCGAAATTCGAAACGTCAGTAGACCATACGCGGCGAATCGAGTCCCTGAGCGAGTGGGACCGGCTCATGGATCGGTTCGGTGACGCCGATGACCGGGTGCGGGTGATGGGGCCGGTGTGGGCACGCGAATTTGCCGCGGCGCAGACGCTGACGATCGAGTATTTCCTGGACGTCAGGCTGCAAGTGGCGCCATTGCCGTTGTCGGTGCGTCGTACCTATTTCTCTTTTTTTCGTCTGATGAATCTCATTGCAATTGGTAAAGATCGAGCAAAGCGTCGTGCCTCTGCTCACATCCCAGGTACACTTACTCGCATTCACGCTGACGTCGACGCACGCCGATCTGGTGGCGTACGGCAAGGCCCTGCTGCCGCCGCCCGCGACTGATCCCGAGACCGGCGCGCCCGTGCAGTTCCCGTGGCCGGCGCCCTTGGCAGCGCTAGTGCCCGTGCTGCAAACCCGGCCCGAGCTCGCGGACATGGCCGCCCAGTTTGGGCTGCCTCCACTTGCTCCTCCTTCACCGGCTGTCGTTGTAGCGGCTCCTAAGGAACGCGAGGCCCCGGTCGAACTGGTTACGATCACTTCTTCTTCTTCCGATCCCCGTAGTACGGCAGCAGCGGCGTTTAATCGCAATGCAGAGCTGGTGGCGGCCGCGAGCATCGCCAAGTTGCCCGTACAGCTATGGGCGGCGGTCCTGGCGTCGCGACTATCGGTGGCGCTCTCGTCGTCGTCGTCGTCGTCGTCCGCTGTTCCCAACGCCGACGATACTGACCATAGCGATTGGGGTGCCTGGGACGAGCCCCCCGCACCAGCGGTTGCTGCCAACAACGTTGCGCTGCCCGTCGCGGCGGTACAGCCTTCGTCCACGCCAGGGCTCGTTTTAGGCGCGACTGATGCACAGCGTCTGGCCTGGATCAAGGACCGGTTCCCCATTAGTGCGGACTAAACGAGGGTGCAGTGCAATATATATATATATATTTTTGGACACAAAAAAAAGGGTTTCTCATCTCTTCATCACTATCAGAAGTGGGGTGGGTAGTGATCCAGGGCGCGCAGTTGCCGTTGGTCCTCGTCTTGGTGTCGGTAGTGCTGGGGCTGTTGCTGGTGGTGAGCCAACGACGACGACTCGAGCAGAGGCGGCCGTGTCGATGCGGAGAGCTGTGCGGGGCCTGGGGGAGGAACGTACGGCAACGGCGCGATCCGGTGTGATTGGCTCCATGACTGCAGCGGCAGCGGCTGTGACTGTGGCAGCGACAGTGGCGGCTGAGCTGGGGACGACGTAGCGGCCACGGGCGGAGGGAACGGTTTACCAAAGAACCCAGCCGACCGCGCCGACGAAGGACCCACGCCGGGAGAAGGGAACCCCACCGATCGAGTGGACACGGGCGAGGGGTACTTGGCCGAGATGGGCGGTAAGGGTGCGTGTGCGAGCGGGTACGGCGCCGACATAGTCCGTGACGGGTACATGCCGCTGGAGGAGGGGTTGGCAGCGGCGGCCGTGTCGAGCGGTGGCGGTGGCAGCGCCAAGGGGCGAGTGGCGGTCGGCGGCGTGCGCCAGTGAGGCGGCAGTGTGTGCGTGAAGGTCGCTGAACTGACGCGAGCCAATTGTACGGGATGTTCGGAGGGCGACCGCGACAGCGTCGGTGGCGAGTGGCCCATCAGCGGCAGCACGTAGGGAGAGTACGGCAGCGTCTGCGGAGACTGGAGCGGCGTGTACGACATCGCGTGTTGGTGGTGGTGCTGAACGTGGTGGTGGTCCCGCGAAGCATGCATTGCAGTCGTCGACAGGTGCACCAGTGCGCTGGCAGCCGACACCGCGGGATCCAAGCGAGGACCGAGCGAAGGCGAGTCGGGTGACCGATCAGAAGCGGGTTTTGGCCGGCGTGGGTTGAGGCGTAGTTGGTGCGGGCCACCGGCGTCCTCTCCTGCCACCATCAGCGTAGGGCTTGTCGATGCGGACGGGTGCGCGTGGCGGCGGTGATAATGATCCAGATCTGGCGTGGTCGCGTGACTGTCCATGCGCCGCACCCTCTCTGGCGGAGTCGCAGCAGCAGATGATACAGCCGAAGAAGGAGCGGCCGGAGCCCCCGCCGGCATCTTGCGCGAAAGCGACAAGGACGTGTCGTTGCCAATCGAGTACAGGCCCTCGGGGACCACCACGTTCGCGAGGGCCGGATCCCGCTCGGGCGTCAGCATCGCCGGGTCGCCGTCGCGCGCATAGTAGTGGATCAGGCGGTACTTGTGGCCGGTGGTGGTGGCAATGGCCAGTGACCGTTTCTTGAGTAACGGCGTGTCGCGAGCGGCGGCCAGCGCGTGGGTCTGGGCGGCCGAGGCGGCATCGATCCGCGTGCGGTCCGGGAGCGAAAAGTACTCGAAAAAGTTGGCGCGCATCTTTATGAATTAATAAGGCCCGATCGGGAAGGTGGTGAGTAAAATTACTTTTGCCCTCACTTTCCCATTTGCAGTCGCGCATGCATATCCACATGCACATGCGTAGCAGTTGCTTGGGAAAAACAAATAATAAAGGCATAGCATACCCGGGACGACGACCAGTTGCGCGAGTCGGCCCACCGCCGCACCTGCGACTCGGACTCTTCCAGCACAAATGTGGCTCCGGGCTCAATCATGGTGGCACGCTCAAAATCGGTGAGCCGGCGGGTGGCTCGCGGTAGTATATTGGTGCGTGCGGCCTCTATCACCAGCAGCGCATCGTCAACCGACCGCACCGACCCGTGCCAGGTCACCGACGCGGACATGAGGTCAAGGGGGCCGGAGGTCTGTGGGCCAAGTGTTTGCGGGGAGGCCATGTTTTCTATTTTAATCGATTGGGTTTCTGAATGAAGGCCGAGAGAGAGGCGCGTGGGGAAACAAGCTTAAATCGGGTATTCTGGCCTGATTGGATAACGTGGAGAAGTCAAAATAAAATAAGGAGAAGGTGAAAAAAGGTCGACCCGCCAAGCTTAAGTCGCCGAGCAGAGAGAATGAGGGTATTGTGCGGTTTTTGCGCACAACTGGCAGAGTGCGTGCGGACTTTCCACGAGGTGGATCGAAGATCCTTTGAAACAACGCACACAACGAACAGCAAGCTGTCAAGCCATGCCTTTTATCCTTGCCGCCACGATGGCCGACGCATTATTGACTTTGAGTTAGGTCTTTGTTGTCTACGGAGCGCAACAGCTTGCTCCTTGTTCATCGTCTGCACCACAGAATAACTCTGCAGCGCAACAATTCTTATATCCACTTTCTTTTGGATTCATTGAGCTTGAACAAGGGATCCCAAAAACGGCATTTCTTCATACTTAATATATTTCTTGCACGTGGAATGGCGCAAGTGTGACAATATGCTCTGAAACATTTGAGCTTGAGTGTTGACCGCAGCTCGCTAGTATTGACCGATCACAGAAGCGAGCATAGTAGAGTATTACGCGCGCAATTCACAGCTTGATCGCACTCTTTCCCACGATACCACGGAATTAAATCGAAAAAAATTATGCTCCCATTCCCGCTCTCGGCTCAATCCGCCACCCGCGCACGCGGGGCCACTGAGGCGCTACATGCCGCGCCACACCGGATCGGGCCATCTCCGGCGCCCCCACGCATGCGCAGCTCGACCTGGGCCCACGATGATGATGACAGAGCAACCCGGTCTCGTTCTCAACGGATGCATCGCGACAGTGACGGCGAAGGACTGACAGGCGCGATCACGGCACTCTTGGCCGCTGCTCACACTCACGCCGATCTGGGCTTGGCCACTGGGGCTCTGGCACTGGCAACTGCCGCGACATGGTTGGTGGCCAGCCCGACATCGCCCGCATTCGTGGCCGCTGCTCCCGCTACCTTTGCTGCCCTGGCCCATGCAATCGCCACCATCGCTGCTGTCGCCGTCGCATGGGCGGGATTCTCGGACAGAGCTGTCCCACTGGCGACATTGCTGACTGATGACGAAGCCGTTGACGACGACGAGAATGCCAGGGCCAAGGCGATCGGAACTTTGTTTGGATCGGTCGCCAAGTCGCGATCACGCCGCTCGAGCTTGGCCCCTCCCAGCGATCCGCTACTGCCTGTCTCCCAACCCAAAGCAGCTTCAACCATGACAGAGGGGATCATGAGCAGTGTCTGCCATGGCCGATGGACCAATCTTTTCTTACGCGGCACCATTCAAGCTGCTTCACTGATCGCACTCATAAGTGCGCTTGCCAGCGCCGACATTTCGGCATTTGCATTTGGACGGGTACTCTCTCTGTTTTATGATCATTTGGCAAATGCAAGGAGCTCACAATATGGAAAAAAAAAAATTAGATAGGATACACCGGGATCCAGCTCCTGTCCGGGACTCACAGTGCCATGGCCGCATGTGCCTTTGCCTTATTGGCACAGTTCGGATCGCTGTCGGCGCCGGCAAGAAGCATCCTACTGGTACTCATTTCCATGTGTCTTGGCCGTGTGGACTCGATCTTGGCCCGATCAAATCCAAAAACATATGCGGTCGTGATTATCCACAGCACAGCCGCAACGCTCGCCATGGGCGCCGCCCACTGGGTATCCGAACCCGCGTGGCTCGTGGTCGAAGACTTGTCGAGCCGGCCGATCGTCACTTGCTTTTTCGCGCTAGCATGGGCGGCCGCCAGTGCCAGCACGTCGTCTACATCGTCCCTTGCGGCCGGCGGCGCTTCCGCGGTGCTGGAGCACGCTCGACTCCCGTTCCGCTGCATCGCGCATCTCGGCGCCGACCTTGCCCTCCTGGCGACCGTCGCGTGGGCGGCAGCGACTGCCCATACGGGCGCACTGCGCGGAATCCAGTCGCCTTGGCTGATGCTCTACGCTACAATGGTAATTCAGGTCGGAGTGTACATTCGGTGGGTCATTTGGCCCGTCTCGCCCCCTTTCTCAGCATTGTGGCACATCCCTCCCACACCTACGGACGACAGCGCTCGCAAGATGAAATGGAGCAGAGGATTGCTGGCTGCAACGGCACTGTATGGCGGCGCGTGTGTTTTCTGGAGCCAGTTTGCCAACCCAGTGTCCGAGACAGTGCGGCTGGTCTTGGTTCCAACGGAAGCAGGTGACAAAGCGATGGTCCGGTACCGACACACCGAATGGCAGGGCCGCATTTCCAGCGCCGATGTGCGCGCACCATCCACTTCCTCACCTCCCACACCACTGTCCGAGCTGGTGGTGGGCATGATTGCACCATCGGTCCTTGCTGTCGCCGAAGCGCTCGGCACCGCGTCTCTGTGGACCCGCTCCTCTTCCTTCGTCAACGACTCATCAACAGCCAATGAGACGACGGCCCACTGGCACCTGTACGTCCCCGACAACGCCACGCTAACGGCCGCGACCATTAGTGGTCGGGCCGCTCGGTTGCCTGGACTGGCGCACGTGGCGATAGCACATCGCGGCGCAGTGGACGCACTTGCGATCATGGCCGCCGAGTCGCCTGCGGGTCGGTGGTTTGCGGTCGGCGCGCCGGACGTCGCATGGAATGTGCGTGGGGTGCTGGCTATGGCTGCCGGCGCGGATCCGACACAACCGATCGCATGGACCGCGGCGGGAGAACCGGATGCGGAATCGGAATCGGGACCGGTGCTGAAAGCGGCGATCGTCTCGCGCGGGATGGTCAATGCTATGGGAACTGCATGCGGTGGGGACCGCAACGCGACCATGTCTCTCGACGCCTGCCTGAAACTCGTGCCAGTCAGTTTTAAGGGTACGCCGCCGTCACGCCGTCAGTTGGAGATGGGTGCGCGGCACGGATCGGTCGCCATGACCCCTGCCACTGCGGCGCCACGAGCGCGATTTGCGGCCGCAGTCACGGCCGCATTGCAGCTGGCGCCGGCCGAGTACGCGCGCTCCTGGACTTGGCAGGTACCGTGGGTTGACAATGAAGATCCGGTACTGACGCTGGTCCATGGTGTCGAGGCATCGCTGTCGCTGGGAAACAGCGTGGTACGGTACGCATTGGCTAGCGGAAGTGATGATCAGGCGATCATATACGAACGTGTGCGTGCGAGGTCAGAAGACGCGTGGGCGGATGCACTAGCGCCGCGGCGGATCGAGGTGGTGTGTGCTCGCCAAGCAAGCTGTGGTAATTGACTTGATTCGTTTTTTCTTTTCTCTTTGCACAAAACTTCAACCAACACAGAGCCCGCCCAAGCAAAAAAGTCCCATATCGGCTGCATACGATATACAGCAATAATAATTGAAAATTAACGAGCGAATGGACACGGCGCCCGCTCACCACCTCCCTGCCCGCGATCTCCTCTCTGACTCGGCCTTGTCCCTCACCCCCATGTCTGCTTCCGACCAAGACGACAGGTCGGCCCTGGACGCGCTTCTCTTGCTGGCGACTGGCCGTGCCGATACTTCGGTGCCGCCGACCATCGATGAAGATGTCGAGGCTGATGTTGATACCGATACCGGCGCTGGTACCACCGATGCTGGCACTACGGAAGCGGAAGCCGAAGCCGACGCCGAGACTGGTATGGATGTTGATGTTCCCGAGGTGCCCATGAACGCCAACGAGCACCGCGCTTCGTCTGTGGATGCTCCCTCGCCGCGCCGCCTGCGCACGCCGTCTCCGGACCGGGCAGCCGACAGTGTGCCCAACAATGGTGATGTAAACGGCAATAAGGACAACAACAATGGTGAGGGCGAGAATGATGGCGACGACAGCAATACCGACGACAAGAATGGAGCGGATGCGGATGCCGACGAGTACGGACGCCACCGCCGCTCGCCCCAACAGTCCACGGGCGGTGCCGCTGCCGAGGGCGACGATGAGAGTGCCCCAGCTGCCCCCAATGCCGAGCGTGCGCGCATGGAACGCCACGGGAGTCGTCAGTCACCCGCGTCCCCGGCCCATGGTCCCGTCCGTGGATACGACAGCTACACCGGAAGTGCCAGCGGCTACCGTGGAGACGACGGCGGCCGCGGTGGTGGATCGCGGTCTCAGTCACCGTCCGACAGCCGCGGCGGCGGCACCGGTCCCCGCCCCACCGTGGCGTCTGCGACATCTACTGGCGCTACGTCCACGTGCGCCCTGACTCGCAACAAGCCCGCCATGCCTGCCAATTGCCGCGTCATTTGCTGTAACTTGCCGCTCGAATATGACGACGAAGATCTGGTCAAGCTTGGCCAGCGCAGTACGCATATATTCCACTTTTATGGAATTTTCAGTTATCACTCACCCTAAGCCATTTATAATCCAGTTGGCGAAGTCGTCGGCGTCAAGACCTTCCACAGCAAAGCCGCGCGTGCATCGGCGACCGGCCGCATCGAGTTTGCGACCCCAGCCCTGGCCGCTCGTGCCCGACAGGAACTCACCGGCGTATACCTGGACGACCGACGCCTGGGCGTGCGCGAGGATCGTGAGGCCGTGCCCGACAGCGCCAATCTCGGCGGGTACCAGCGATTTGACGGCAGCGCTTCCGGGGGCAGCTACGATTCCTTTTCCGGTGGCGCTCGGCGCGGCCGCAGTCGCAGCAGGGACCGGTTCAGCGGTGGAGACGGTGGTGGTGGTCAATGGCGCGACCGCATCAGCAGTCCCGATACGCACTCGCGCGGACGCCTGCCGTTGGATCGCCGGGTCGAAATCGGCCACATCCCGGGCGAAATGCGCGACCACGACATTTTGCAGCACTTTAGTGCCGTCGGCGAATGCCGGGTGGTCCATCGCAACATCCACCGGCGCATGGTGGTGCTCGAATATGAGACCGGTCCGTCTGCCCAGCTGTGTATTCGTACGTTCATTTGTCTTGTTTTCTCTTGATGGCGGTTGGTTTTTTTTTGTAGAACATGTCTGACCCACGACTGGACTCACTAACCACTGCTTTCGAAATGATGTATAGAACGCTTTGATGGCGCCCGATGGCTGGAAAGCACATTGACTGCGCGCCAGGACCGTGGTCCCTTGGATTCCCTCGGCTTTGTTGCCAAGCGCACTACGCAAGCGCCCTTACCGTTCCGTGCCGACCGGTCTTACTCGCCGCAGCCACAACAGCAGCAGCGACACAACCCCGATGGCCGGCCACACACGGGCGGCGGCTACGTCCGCTCGCAAGGGTCTTACCAGGACGATCGTGGCAGTGGCGGCGGGTCTCGCCAAGGGTACGGTGGGGGTCATGGGTACGGTGGTGGTCAAGCGTACGGTGGTCGTGGTGGCTTTAATGGCGGCAGCGGCGGTGGTAGCACGGGCTTCCGCGGACGCAACTCGTACCGCGGCGTTTCACCCCCGCCCCCACCAATGTCTTCCTCGGGTGGTGGCGGCGGCGGCGGCCGGCACGGTGGTGGCCAATGGGGCAATAGCGATCACGGACGCGGTGGCGGCGACGACGGGTACGATAACAATGGCAGCGGCGGTAGGGCGGAACCGTATGGTGGTCGCGAGTACGATCGGTCATATGATGCTGGTCACACTTATCGCGGCGGCGCAGGTGGTGGTGGTGGTGGCACAGGGCGCGATGGATACGATCATCACCGCGGTAGTGGTCATCATGGTGGCAATGGCCGTTTCGATCGTGGAGGCTACCGTTCCGAATCGCGCGACTATGGTTCACCTGCGCAGCAACAGCAGCAGCACCACCACCGCTCTGGATACGGCGGCGGTGGTGGCGGTGGCAGTGGTATTGGATCCCCTGGCCAGTACGGCGGGCGCGGCGGCGGAACTGGCTGGTCAAACTCGGACTCTGACTGGCGCAACAACAACAATGGTGGTGGTGGTCGCGGTGGTAGTAGCAGCGCCCACCGGTCATCCCGGTCGCGCGATCGCAGGGACCGCCCGAGCACGCATGGTATCGGTCCTACTTCTGGTAGTGGTGCCCCTGATGTTGGTGGTCCTGGTAGTCAGCCCAGTGGTGGCGACTTGGCGTCCCTGGCGTCATCGCTCGGCCTGGTGCCCATTGGCGCGGCAGCACCGCAGAGTGCCCATGGGTTTGCGGCGCCCGCCTTGCTTCCTGGAATTGCTGGACCGCCGCCGCCGTCGACTGGCTACGGTGGTGCTGGCTACCCGATGATGGATCCCTACGGCGGGTATATGGGCGCTCCTTCGCAGCAGCAGCACCAATCAACGACTGGGCCGATGGACACTGGCTATGGTTACGGTGGTGGTGCTTCGTACATGGGTTATGGTCAGCCACTGCCGCAGCAGCACTCGCACCAGGTATGCTCCATTTCTTTCTCTTTTTTGTTGTTTTGCTCGGCAATCAAAAACTCACGTTTGGCCATATTAAAAAATAGGATATGGCTCGGCTCATGCAACAGCAGCAATATGGTTACGGTCCCGCGCATGGTTCAGGGGTGGTCCCATCCCCGCAAATGCAGCAGCCTCCGCACCCTTGATCGTGGAGAGCACCTATCCTCAAGGACAGCTTCACCCTCGCTCTATTTTTTTATTTTCCGGTCCTCGATCGCACTGTGCAAGCTCCATCGTGGAATTTTTTTTTTTCTTGTTTCTCGTTCCTATCCGCATTTTGGTACTCTCTTTTGGTCATATTGGAAATGTTATTTATTTGCCTACCACCACCATTATTGGCTATATACGCGGATCGAAAATTGGCATGGTTGAAATGAGGTAAAAAGATGATTTTACTTGGGCGACCCTTGGATGGTGATTACCACCCGCCGCGACCCACCGTGATCCCGGTGCTCGCACAACCAGATACCTTGCCAGGTCCCGAGCGCCAATCTACCATCGCGGATCGGAACCGTCACTGACGCGCCCATCAGCGACGCCTTGACGTGGCCGGGCATGTCGTCGGGCCCTTCGTCCGTGTGCACGTACGGCGCATCCTCGGGCGCCAGTCGATTGAGCATCATCTCTTGTTTTTTTTTTTTTTT
>MU624620.1:0-33642 GCA_025349905.2 Blastocladiella britannica
GGGACCGCGACAGTGCCCGGGCGGCAAATGGACATGGTGCCCTCGTCGAGGTCCAGCAGAACGGCGACCCAGTGCAGCTCGGGGCCGGCGTTGGGCTTGATATCGGGGACGGGGAGTCCATTGGTCTGTCGGGTGCGTTTTATAAAAAGATTAACGCACCATGCCCATCGCATACCACTCATGCTGCTCGCGCGCCTTTTCTCCATCCACGCCGACCGGGAACTTGTTAATGTCGAACTTGCGCGTCGAGAACCCGGGAATCACGTAGAGCGTGCGGTCGGTGCGCAGCCAGTACCCGATCTTGCCGCGACCCGTCGCTCCGTGCGACGCGCGAGTCATGGCCACGGCCAATGAGCGGTTAAGGATCTAATGAATTTTTCCATGAGGATCGTTTTTTTTTTCTGTGAACAAGGAAAATATGACAAACATACCCGATTGCCATACACGCCCGAGTAAAAGAGATCGGGGCTACTCGACTCGTTCCACTGCACGGGCGACATGGCGTCGCTGCCCTGCGCAATGCGGTGCATCTCAATGTACGCGGCCTCGCGCACGCCGGCCTTGATGAACGTCGTGAGCTGGTCAAAACGGTCGTTGCTCATGAACAGCAGGTTGGAGGCATACTCGAACCCGTCGCGCAGCTCCACGCGAATGTTGGGGTCCGACAGGGGTGCTATCCATTTCCATAAATGTAAAAGATGAGTCAAAAGAATTCAAAAGCGTAAAAGATTGAGATGCACCCAAGAACAAGAGCTGCAGGACCTGGTCAATCAGGGATACCCACGAAAACGACGAAATACCAATCATCATTGGAACGAGCGCCTTGATCATGCGCGCACGGTATTTGTCTAAATTATTCACAAGTGGATGAGCCCAGCCGAGAAAAAAAAAAACAAGAAAAAAAAAACATACCGAAGCACATGAGCGTTTGCGCAGTCAACGCCGCGGGGTGAAGTGCGCCGAGAATCACATTCTTCTCCGTCTGCACGCCCGCCAGCTCAACATATTTGCCATAAAGGTCCGGATTGCCGGACTGCGCCTTGCCAGTGCGGTTGCTGAGGATCTGGGTGGCGTTGTTCATGTTGATCAAGCTGAACGCCTTGCCCTCCTCGTCCGTGACGAACGCCAGCACCAGCTCCTCGACAATCTCGGCCAGATCGTCCAGCGTCTCGCGGCACTCGGGCATTTCCTCGAGCATGCGCCGGGCACACGGATCCAGCCCAAACACGGCCGCATACACCATGACCGGCTGTGCGCGGTCAAACTTGGTCACGGTGCGCTCGAGATCGTCGTCGTCCGGCGTTTCGTTGCGGTACAGCGTGGACATGACTTGGCGCAGATCAGTGCGGGCGTCATCCAGGGCCATGCGCATCCGCGCAAACATCGGCACAACAGTCAGGCGCAAGTAATTGGGAGCAAGGTCCGGGGTGGCATCGGCAATCCCGCTGATGATCAGCGCCGCCGTCGAAGTCATGAGCAGCTCCGGGTACTCGATGATGAACCGCTGCATGACGGTGGCGAGGTTGCCGTTGGCGTTGAACTTCATAAACTTGGCCATTGGGTCGCCCAAGCCCATGATTTCGCCCGGAATCGCGCCCAAGAGCTCGCAAATCTGGGTGCCGTCCTCGGGCCAGTCCTCGTCGTTGACCAGCACTTGCAGACGGTCAATCATGTCCTGGGTGCGGTCCAGATCGGGGTAGTGGAACTCGAGCAGGGTCGTGCACTGCTGCTCAGTCTTTTCGATGGAGGCGCGAAGGAGCTGGTCCTTGAACTCGGGAATACCATGCAAGATCTCCGTGAGCTTGGCTGTTGTTTGTTCGTCAATTTTTCAAATTTCTCCGGAATATAACGTGTGAAAGAGAACGTACCATCACGGCCAGCAGACGCAAAGAAATCCGACATGAAAGAAATCGTCTCGCTCTTTTCGCGCAGCTGCGGGCGAAGAGCCAACGCAAAGGACGGCGAGGCGACCGCGCGATTGGCAAAAGTGCCGTCAAACGCATGCGCCATGACCAGGACGCGGACAGCGCGCTCCATGTCGAGATCGGGCGACCAGGCAGTGAACACGCGCGACAGGAACCCGTCGAGGTCCTTGGAAACGAAATCGACCCACTCGCGACCAAAGCGGAACGCGGCAAACTCGAGGATCACCACGCCGAGGTTTCTCAGCAGCGCTTTTTTTTTTTTTCATGTACAAGTTTTTTTCAGTCATGTGGGATTAAGAAGAAGAAAGGTGTATAATGACATACCAGAAGATTCGCGCACAAGGAGCGCGTCGGCAGTGCGCATGAGCTGCTCCAACGTGAGTCCAAGCCGGTCCATGGCCACTTTCCACGCGTCAAACGGCATGTGCGACGCGCACTTGGTCACCAACTTGGCCATCATCAGCTGCGCCGGCGTCGGGTCAGCGGTATCGCCTAGAGTGACCAGGGCGGTCAGAAGCTGATCAAACACGCCCTCGTCGCCCTCCAAATCAGCGTCCGTGGTCAGCTCGTGCGAGGCATTCTGCTCCACGATCGTCAGAATGTGGTGGACAAAGTCGGTCGACACCTCGCCCGCTGGGGTCAGGGCAATATGGAAGATACGGCGAAGCGGCACAGGGGGAAGCATGCACACGGCGGCAACTAAATGTGGTTTATGTCATTTCCTTTCCATGATTCAAAGTAAAGGACTTGACGGTACGCACACTCGTATTCAGTGACAAAGTTGGCCAGTGCTTCGGAAACCTTGAGCTGCGAGGCGTTTATCTCTGATCCGGTGACAGCGGTGCCGCAGATGAGCTCGAGCAGCGGCGCGAGTGTTTCGCCTATTTTTCATTTTTAAATTTTTGTGAGCGTCATAAGAATGGATCAAAAATAGTACTTCTGCGTACGGGCTGGCTGCTCGTTGAACTCCTCAATCAATCTAATTTATATGGTCAGTGTGGCTCCAAGTTGCAAAAGCAGGAATGTGGAATGCGGCAGTACTTTTCAACATCGACCTCGCCCTTGGTCGCGGAACGTTTGCCGCTCGTCGCTGGCAAACAATATCTGTCAGTTCAATATCTTTGAAAGACAAGTACAAAAGACGCGTGTACCAGTTGCATTGCCGGACTTGGTCCAGATATAGGCGGCTGCGGACAACACAGCCAAGGTGGTCAGGGTCGCCAGCACGGAGCGCGGGACTTCGTGTATCATTTACTTTAAAATTTTTTTTTTTCAGTGAAAGGGAGTGGAGTGACGCACATCTGATTCAAAAATCCACCGGAGAAGCTGAAACTCGTGATCTCGACCCTGCACTTAAACATGCACCCCAAAAGGAAAGGCCTAATCGAGAAAGGGTGGGAGTGAACCCAAATAAAAAGGGGGGGGGAAGACGAAACTGCCTCGGTGTAAAAGAAATGGAAAAAAAAAACAAGGAAAAAAAGAGAAAAAAAACCTTACGGCGTCACCACGGCCGCCTCAGTCGGGGCCACCACAGCCGCGTTGGCGTTGACCCTGATCTTTGCCTCGACCGCTACCGCCGCCGCACCAAGAGGGCGCAACATCACCGCCGGCACGTTCACCAACTTGCCCGCATCGTGCATTTGGCGGACATGCCTCAGCGCATGCCCCGGCCCGCATCCCTCGCCAACTGCCACCGCCTCCTCCATCATGCGGGTCCACCAGTCCGGCAGCAACCAACACCACATCATTTCCGCCTCGGTCGCGGCTTTGCCTCTGGCAAGCAGCCCATTGACCTGCTTGAACTCGCCGATCATCGCCGACCACTGCTGATCGTGGTGCTCGCGGAACACGGCGAGCTTGGCGAGGAGGTCACTGCACTTGGCAATGACAGGGCCTTGGCGAGACCAGCCTGCGTGCGCGTCTTGGGGCAGCACGGCATGGCCTTCCAGTCGATGCGGGGCCGCCGGATGGCGCACCACTCCATCTTGCCAGAGATCGGGGCGGGTGGCTTCTTGGTGCGCGAGAACGGGTCCGGCCGCGCGCCGCCAAAGCATTCCATGTGCAGGAAGAGACCAATCATGTTGCGAGTGGCATTCGCATCACGATCGATCACAAACTTGCACACCCGACAGGCGCGCGTCCCCCACAGCTTGCCCGGCACGGTAACATCCACAGCAGAGCTTGGACGTCCGGTACTCGTCCATCCGGACGACCGTGTACCCGCGGCGGAGGCACTTGAGCTCAAACCAGCCCACCGCCGCCGGCGCAAATCCGCGAAGCGTCGCAAACCGACCCGAGTCACCCGTCACGACGATCACGCCGGCGCGCTCGCATGGCGTCTGGCACTCTGGCGCAAGGCTCCGCACAAATTCTTCCTGGAACTGCTCCTTCTGGACCTCGTTGTGGCGCTTGATGCGCGCTTGGATCAGAGCATGATAGAACTTGGACAGAGCCTCGCCATGTTCTCGCCGGTACGTGACGCGCTCGATGATGGCATCCATGGTCGGGACCAGGAGTGACGGCATGTTGTTGTAAGAAATCTATTAGAAATATTGGATCCGAGCGCTGGAGCTGGAAAGCTGGGTTGGCGAAATGACTTTGGTAACCTGGCCTGGATATCCATTGGGTACCGCGGGGCCGAGGAAAGATCATGGAAGGACTGGCTGGAATATCGACGAGAAAACCGGACTGGTTTGATGTTGGTAAGAAGGTGGAAGGATTGGGACACGGGAATTCCATCCAAAGTAAATCGCTCTCCGATTTCCATGGCAGGCCAGCTTGAAATTCCATCTCCAAAACCGTGTTCAGTGCGCAGCCGTCTGCGTCAAGTCCGGCGATCCCTGCTAAAGCGTCACACCCAAACAAATCCGAGCACCGCTGACAGCGAGCCTACCGCCGCCGCCAAGGAACGACGAAGAACGCCCTACTCATATAGGTGGGCATCAATGGGAAATACATTTGTTGTTTTCACTACTTTTTAGCATCATCCTCGCAGTCGCGAACAAGCGTCTCGGCCTCGGCCTTCCCCGTCTCCTCGGCCTGCATGCGCTCCAGGACCGCGCGCATGTCGTCCGTGTACCCCTGTCCCTTCCACCCAAACACCTTTTCCGCCACCACCGCCACCGTCGTCCACGCCACCAGCGCGATCATGGACGCAAAGAACGGGACCAGGAACGCCCACAGGTCGTAGTTGTTGGACCACCAGGCCCACACGAACCCGTCCCCGAAATTGCCCTGCGTGATCCACCCGTACACCACCAGCGACAGCATGGCGGCAATCGACGCAAACATCATCGTGTAACCCGAAATGTACTTGCGGTCCGGGTCGGCCAGACCTGAGATGAGGGGAACAAACGAGGCGGTGGCCAGCAGGTTGGTGATCAGGAACAGGTTCAGGGCTGGGAGCGTAAAGAACCCGACCACCATGAGCGGCACGTTGAGCAAAAACACCATGAACCGCGTCACCTTTAGCTCGGACTTGCGGAAAAAGTTGGCAGTGATGGTCGCCGTCAGCGCGTTCTGGATTGAGTCCACTGCCGACTATTTTTTTTTTTTTTTTGAAGGTGAGTATATCTGGTCCAAGGGCGATCAATAATATAAACAAGAGTACGATACCATGTTGAGCGTGACCGTCAGCAGAATCACGGCCATGCCGATCCACGAGTACTGCTTGTCGCCGAGCAAGTAGAACATGAACAGGTTCGCCATGCCGAGGTCCGTCCCGTCGCCAGCCACGGGCAGGTACGGGTTGTAAGCCCACACCGCCAGCAGGCCCGTGACGCCGTAAATCGCCATGACGACCATCAGCATGATCCCGCCAAAGACCGATCCCTTGAGGAGTGCGCGCGGCGACTCGGCCGCCCACACGCGCTGCCAGTTGGCCTCGGAGAAGAACGTGGAAGCGATCATCGACAGTGGAAGGGTCACGAGCGTGGACCATCCGTACGACGTGGCGCCCAGTGTTTCCCATGGGAACGGCGGCAGCGGCTCGGCCGGAAACGTCGCCAGCAGGTACACCACCAGCACACCGGATAACAGCACTGCGGCCACGCCCTGCAGCTGGTCGGTGACGATGGAGATCAGCAGCCCGCCGTACGCCGTGTACCCAGCGGTGATGAGCGAGACCATCACGATGATCGGGTACTGCGACGAGTGCACAAACGACTTGAAGATCGACCCGACCGTCGAGTACTCGGAAATGACAAACATGGACATGTTGATGATGGTGAGCGTGGCCACAAACAGTTGCGCGGGGCGTCCTGTTCCATGATATGGTTAGTGTGCGAGGAGAACCAAACCAATACAAGGCCAATAAGTATTATACCATAGCGCCAGTGCACATAGTCGCTGAGCGAGAGCGGGCGCGGAAGCACGCGCTGAATGAGCGACCCCGCAAACGACACGAGCATAATCGGAATGCCAGTTGAAACTGCGTACGAAATGACGCCGAGGATCCCTCCCGTGGCAGCAAAGTTGGGGGTGGTGGAGATGGCCCAGGCGCCTAGCGCGCCGGCAAAGAACGACCAGCCAATGCGGTACCACGGCTGCGATCCACGTGCCGTGAGAAACGTGTCGGTGTTGAACGCATCATGGCGCAGGTGCCGCCAGGTCAGGAACACGGCCGCGCCCGCGAATGCCAGAAGGGTAAGCGTGGACAGAATCCAAGTCACGGTGATGAACGAGGCCGGAGGCACCATCAGCTGCACAGGTGCCAGCGATGGCATGGGGGCAGCAGCAGCGGCGTCGACCATGTGTTTTTGTTTATATTTGTTTTGCAAAGAGCGTTAAATTCTGTCCACTGGATGTCGGACAAGAAATGCGGAAGAAAAAAAAAGCTGACCAGCGCAAGGGAGCCACGCCCGTATTTATACGTTTCCCGACGAAAACGGAAACGGAGCACTCTCGGGAATCCCTGTGAGCGGGTTGCCGCCTGTGCGCCTGCATTAGCGTGGTTTCGGGAGCGCTGGGTTCGACTTGCATGTTTCAAAAAATATTGGCAAGTGATTAGCGACTTTTCATAAACGCACGCATGGTATTACGAGTCATCGTCGAAAAGACCGCCACCCATCGTCCCGTCCGACGCCGATGAAAACTGCGGCATGCCATCGTCGTACGTCGCGGCGTCGGCCGTGTACGCGCCGCTGGCCGAGTACCCGTCATAAGTCGCGGTGCCGTCCATGGCGGCGGTGACATGCTGGTCCCACGGTTCGGGCCCCATCGGCGTCGCGGTAAACATGCCCGCGCCCGCAACGCTTGCCATGCCGTCGCCGTACGAGTTCTCGCCCGCATACGTCGCCACCATCGGGTCGCCGCCGGGCAGGTACCCGGGGCCAGCAAACGGCATCGTCGACGTGTCGTACGATCCGCCCACGGCCGTCGGGTCGTACGGCGCATACGACGAGTCTGAGGTCGCTGGCGGGGTCGTGTTATAGGGCGAGGGCGTAGTTGTGTCGTACGACGTGGTACCCGGGACGGCATTGGGATCGTACGGCGCATAGTAATCGGTCGTGGTCGGCTGCGTCACGGGTGTCGGCACATAGTAATCCGTCGTGACCGACTGCGGTGCTTGCGGCGGTGCGTACCCAGATGAATCGGGACCATACGATGCAGTGGGAGCTGCCGGCACTGTTCCCGGTTGGGGCAAGGCCGACGGGGCCGGGACGGCATGGTAGCCGCCGCCATGCATGCCGCCGCTAGCGGAGCCCGACCCAAAGAAGCTGCCGCCACCTCCGCCATCACCACCGCCGCCGCCGCCATTGCCTCCACCCTGGGGACGGCCCGGGGGACCATCACCACCGCCACCGCCAAAGAGCCCGCCACCTCCACCACCACCAAAGGACGGACCATCCGAGTCAGGGCGCTTCTGCGGGTGTGGCTGGTCGTACGGGTGCCCGTATGGGTAGTAATGCGCGCTTCCGCTACTGTAGGGCCGGTGGTGGTGGCAGTGGCCGTGGCAGTGACCGTTGCAGCTGGTGTTGGCGGCAACCACCACCACTGGTGTCACATGGGTCGTCTTGTGCGGCGCCTCGGGCTGCGGGGGGTACATGGGCTGCGCAGGATGCGGGTACATGGGTCCACCAGCAGGAGCAAGAGAAGGAGGACCGTTGTAAGGTGGCGGCGGGCCGCCGGTGGTCGGTGCAAGTCCGAGCGAGTTGCCTGGTGTCGGGACAAATTGGACGCCAAGACCACCGCCACCAGCGACGGGCGGGCGACCTGACAGCGACGGCGCCGAGACAGGTACAGGTACCGGGTCCATGTCCGTCGCCACTTGCGGCGGCAGATCGTGCGCGGCGTACGCGTAGTTGGGCACCACTGCAGGCGTGGTCATGGACCGCTGCACAAAATCGTCCCTATTAGCCAGAAATCCATTTGGTACGTGCTAAAATGACAAGAAGGGAGCGCACCTGAGGCCCACCAACGGCCAATGCCAGGCCATGGTCGTCGTGCATGGACGCAAACCCGCGCCGGTTGCACTTGGCGCAAAACGAGATGGTGCACCGCGGGCAGTCATAGCGGTCGCCCACGATCGGGGACGCGTCGCAGCGATTGCAGGTGCTCATATTTTATAATTTTTTAACGTTAACTCAAAGCTCAAAAGAGAGCGGACACGCAAAGTTGATGCATGTGCCCGGAGCTTTATATATGACAAAAGGGCGAATGACGGTATTGAAAGGAGTCACAATTCCATTCACAAGTGCACCCGCATGGCCGACCCGGGCGCCACTTCGGCCGGGCAGTACGGGCACTTGAACCGGCGCACGCCCCCACTGCTCAGCCGCTTGAGACTCTCGTTGCAGATAGTGTGCCCGCACGGCAGCATCATGGGCGGGTTCTGCTCGGTCCCTTGCTCGCGCGACACCGGGCACGCAAAGATCGAGTGGTATTGATGCCGCGCCAGCATCGGCACCTCCACCGGCAGCTCGTGCACCGCCGACCACTCGTTCTTGGTGTCCTTCATAATCGCCGCCATCTTGGAGATGATGGGCAGCGCCGTGGTCCCGACCTGCACTGTCGTCAGTAGCGGCGAGTCGGGCGACAGGCCCAGTAACGTGCAGAAATCGCGCGCAAATTGCCGCTCTAGCGCTGTCGCTGACGACGCGGTCAGCGCGGCCGAGTCGGCATACCGGGGTGGCAGGGACTTGCCCGGCACCGCGTACAGGATGGCTGCCATGAGCTTTTGGATCACTGTTGACTTGTGGTTTGTATGAATTGTCTCCACCAATGAAAAACGACAAAAAGAAAAAAAGATGAAAAGTACCAGGGGCGTTCTCGGGAAAGGCGCTAAAGTTGGTGCGTGCATAGTCCAGGGCCGCCTTGAGTGCTTGCGGATTTGTACTGGCCCTTGACAACAGCTGCAAGTACATGACGCGATGCAAGTCAAACTCAAGGGTGGAATCGATCCGCCGCAACTCGAACCGCTTTTCCTGCGCCCATCTGTTGTAATTTTAAAATGGTGTGGTCAGTTGTTGAAAATAATGCATCAAAGGTATGGGAGATCGTACGCAATCACTGGGGCCAAGTCCCAGGCGCGAATGCAGTGGACGAGATGATGCAGATCATTGAATTGCGCGTCGGCGGTTTCGAGCGAATTCAATCCGGCCTCCTGTTGAATTCATTATCAGCAATCGAAGTGAAATGAATATCGAGGATCGTACGCGCTGAAAGACGCGTGCAAGCTCTTCGTTACCTTGGCGCACAAAGTGCTGGCCCAAGATCACGCGAAGAGTTTCTTGCTTTTGCTCAAACGCGTGCGGATTCCATTCAGATTCGACGGCCGCAGTGCCAAATTTCTTTTTTTTTTCATTGCGATATTTCAAGTGAGTGCATACCATGGACGCGCAGATCGCATAATGTATAATACCTTGTCAATGGCCTTGGAACACTTTCCCAGGACAGTGGCCGCATCCTTGGCCGAGTCAATGATGGATGCGGTCTTGGCCTTGACGAGAGCAGCCGTCCCGAACAGAACCTTTTTGCGCTTCTCGGGCTCTGTGCAAAAATAACAAGGGCATCAGGACCGACCAATCATTCATTTGGAAGAATTTGTGGATTGGGACCAAACCAAGAGGCTCGAGATCGCGGCGCGTGGACCGCAGCAGTGCCATCAGATCGTCCAGGGCGGCGGCCGTCTCAGTAGCGCGCGAGGGCACGCGGTCCGCAAACTTGTCGAATTCGGGCGTGATGGCGTCCATTCAAAAAAATCTTCTTTTTGCTGTGATTGCTGTGAAGAGAAATCTACGAAAAAAATGAGCCGCCATGTCCAACTGATCGCCTGCGTGGCCGTGGCCGTCCTGGCAGCGACCGTCCATGCCCACTCGCATGACCACTCGCATGACCATGCTCACGACCACTCCCACGACCACTCTCATGGTCACCATCATACAATCGGAGGCGACGCTGCCCTGGCCGACGCGCTCACCGCCACTTTACTTCCGGTCCTTGCCGCCCTGGGCCTTGACCCAGCCCACCCGCACTCGATGCTGGCGGTGTGCACCGCGCTGCTAGCCTTCACGCCACTGCTCCTGGTCACGCTGATCCCGCGTAACATCCCGCGCGCGCTCGAGCGCGTCCTGGTGGCGTTTGCGCTCGGCACCATGCTCGGCGACTTGTTCTTGCACTTGCTCCCGGAGGTCTTTGCTGGTCACGGCGGCCATGCTCACGGCCACAGCCATGACCACGATCACCACCATGCCGCCGGCGCCAGTGACGGGGGTTTGGCACCGGGCCTCAAGCTCGTGGTCGGCTTCATGGCGTTTTTCGTGCTCGAGCGCGTTATGGGGATCGTCACGTCTCTTGGCAGCGGTAGCGGTGGCGCTGCCACTGCCACTGCCACGCACGAGCACGGTGAAATGCACAGCCACGACCACAAGGAGCATGAGCATGAGCATGATGAGCACGAGCACGACCACAAGGAACACGACCATGAAGAGCACAAGGATCACAAGCACGAGCACAAATCCACCCCCGCCGCCTCGATCGCCACCGCCGGCCTGCACACGTTCGCCATGGCGCTGCACACCGCCTCGGACGGCCTGATCCTGTCGCTAGCCATGTCGGCGTCCCCCACCTCCGGCGCGTCCACGTTCCTGGCCCTTTTCTTGCACGAAATCCCGCACCGGCTCGCCGACTGGGCGCTGATGCGCGGGTCGTTTGGCCTCTCGTTCACGGCCGCGTTTGCCGCCCAGTGCGTGCTCTCGGCCGCGTCGGTGGCGGGGGTGGTCGCCGGCGCTAGCTTGGGCGACGCCATGCACCGTGGAATGGCGTACATTGCCGGCGGGTTGGTGTACGTTGCGACCGTGAGCGTGGTGCCCGAGCTGGTTGGCGGCCACCACCACCACCATCACCATGATGAGGAGGGCGGTCACGATCACAACGCCGCCGAGAAGAAGACGAGCACGCTGGGCGACCTTGCTCGCCTCGTTGTCGAGGTGGGTGCCATTGTGGCCGGTGTGAACTTGGTGGGGTCGCACTCGCACTGATCGACCCTCTTTTTTAAAACAAAAAATGGCAACAATAAACGCGCTCTTTCCTGCGACAAGCGCGGCCTTTCCCCAGCGCCGCGACCAGCTCGAGCTACTGGCAGCCATCGCTCATATTGTATGGTCGGGCAATTAGATATATACACCCAGCACGACGCGATAACATTGGCTAAAATATTTACAGCCCGAATCGCCCGTCCCGCTCCCGATCCACGTGCACGGGCCATCAGGAGCTGGTAAATCATGCATGCTTCTCTCGCTGGTGGGCGAGCTCAATGACGCCCGTCCTGGTACCGCAGCCTATGTCGCATGTCGTCGTATCATCTCGATCAAGCAGCTTCTGACCAAAGTACTGAAAACCTGGACCACGGACGAGGAAGAAGCCGGCGCTGACACGATGCCCGCGTTTGTCCACCGCATACGCTCCGTGATCCCGGCCGAGGATGTTCTTCAACGCTGGCTGGTTTGCCTTGATTTTTATTTTGGGCCTTCCAGCGACGTGTTTGACAGGTTATCCATTTTCCAGATCCTCGACGACGCGCATTACCTGCTCGAGCTGGGCTCTTCGCTCGTACCAGCCTTGATTCGGCTGCAGCAGCTCGTACGCGTTCTTTTTTCCCCCTAACTGGATCCTCTCGTTTCTCACATGCGAACACAAAAAAACAAAAAAAAAACAGACCGAGCGCAATGTCGTGGTCGTAATGGCGACCGCGCGCGGGTGGCTGCCATTCTCGGCCCTCATGAGCCCCATCTCGGTCCTCTTACCCGCGTACTCGCGCCCCCAACTCGTCACCATATTGCGCACGGCCTTGCGCGATCGATACATAGACCCTCCGGGCATTCAGTCTCTCTTTGATATCTTGGTCGAGGCCATGGTCGACAGCGTCGCCGACGTGTGCGGGAATGTAGAGGAGCTGCGTAAGGGGATTGTGCGGATCATGCCCGTGGTCAAGGAGCTCATTTCGGATGGGACCAGTACGTCAAAATTGACGCGGATCTCATTTTCAGACACTGACAATTGTAATTTAACAGTTCAAATTGCGCGACCGCACCTGGCCTTTCGCCACTTGGCCCCGGCGCTCCGCGACTTTGCCAACCACCTGTTTGCCGGACGGTCCCTGCCGCCTTCCAAGGACTCAGACCGCCGCATCGTCGCCACTCCGGTCCTGCAGCGGCGCATCGACAGTACGGTCCCCGATCTGCCAGCGGCAGCAAAGTACTTGCTGATTGCATCGTACCTTGCATCGTACAATCCCGTGGCCATGGACCGGTCGATCTTTTCGCGGTCGCGCGACGGCGGCGCCGGTGCATCGCGGCGTGGCACCAGGGTCCGTGGCCGCACCGCTACCGCCAATGCCGCGTCGCCGTCAGCACGAGCAGGTAAGCGTAAAGCCAATGCGGCGCCGCCCGTGCCGCGAGCTCACTTGGGGCCGCGCGTGTTCCCTCTGGACCGCATGCTGGCGATCTACCACGCGGTGGTCGATGGCGAAGGCGTCGAGGCCGTGGACGTCTTGGCGCAAGTGGCCACACTGGTGGCGCTGCGGTACTTGGTGCGGGTCGGTGGGCCCGACGCGCTCGATAACGTGCGAGTGCGGTGTAACGTCGGGTTCGAGACGGTGGTTAAAGTCGCGCAAAGCGTCCGGTTTGATTTGCAAGAGTGTCTTACTGAATCTTGATGGAGTTCGATGTGATATGGACATAGCCGAAATGTGAAAATGCTGGAACCGAACATTTTGGGTCAATCCAATCCTCGATGGAAACCCCGTTCAATTCCCATTTGAGTTGTGTTTTTTCCTCCCAAATTTTTCTGACTATTCCTAAAGGAATGGCTTTTGGTTATTTCTTCCTTTCTTTCGTCCGAAAAGTTTCCGAACGATTGAACAGGTAAAATAATGGAAACGACAAAGCGTGGCTCTGATCCGACAGGGTCGGCCCCCAAATACATACCCACCTCGTTCAAGGACGCCTCCTTCACTGCTGCCCGGCTCATTGTCCGACATTTGCCTCCAGTGCTGGCAAACCAATATACAGAATGGTTTTTCATGGTGCGCCAGCCAGCCCAGTATATTTATCATGTTCCATGCAGCAAACTAAACAGGATCCTCTATAGCTGCTTGACCACGCTCAATGGGTCGGGTTTGCGCTCAACCCGACCGTGTTTTCCAGCGCACCGTCGTCCTTGGCGGCGATCCTGCAACCTGCTCGAGCGCTTTGGTTGTTTAGCAACTACCCGCGCTATGCATTTGTCAACTATCTGAGTGCATATTATTTCTTTATTACTACAGGGACATGTGCTAACAGCGTATTCAAAATAGCTGCATCCCTGATCATTGCCCTGGGGATCACGTTTGCAGTGGCGACACATGGCGTGTTCTACGGGACAGCATTATCGCGTCGAATGCTGTCGGCAGCCAGCGCAACTTGCACGCTGCTGATTACGGTGTTTCGGACCCAAGTGCTGCAACTGCTGGTGTCTGGGATCGACTGCTCGTCCAACGGTAACCTGACCGTGTTTCCAACAACCCAGTGCTCCTCCAGCGCCCAAGTGGCCGTCATTGCCCTTGACGTGATTGCACTGATGATCTTTGTCCCATGCCTCTACTTTGGGCCGATCTTGGTTCGTTTTTTTAACATCATTTGGAAAAAAAGGGGTTTGTCACTTACCAAGATCATGTGGAAATATATAGCTTGCCCACCACTCGCCAAAGAGCCCGTCCATGTTCGCGGCAACCCGCGCAGCTCCCACGCAGTACTTGAACGCGCTTGCCGCGACCCTCGTCGTCCTTGACCGGCTTTCCCAGCTCATAGACCCGGCCAATGGCTCCTGGGCACTAACCATTGTCGCGCTGGTCGGGCTCAGCCACCCGGCGTTTCGCACGCTGTTTCCAGGTCACGCCCCCGCTCTCTACTCGGGCTCGGCAATCGTAGTCAATGCTGGCCTCTATTCGTTCTCATGGGCGCTCATGCTGCTAGTAGTGGCCACCCGCGAAATCCAGTTCGCCAATGGTTGGATTCGGTGGCTCGTGGTGCTTGGGGTGCCGGCCGGGTTCGGGCTCTTGATTGCCGCCGCAACTTGGCGCATGATGGCGCGGCGCGCCGAGCGGTCGGTCCGCATGTGGTTCCAGGTGGCACGTGGTATGGCTGCGCCGTGGACGGGGTTGATTGGGGCTGGCACACTGGACGATGGCAAAATCACCAAGACGATCCTGGACCAGATTGGGCGGTCTCCCGCTGACGGGCAGCCCGATCGCAAGCGTCGGCCGACGATCCTGGAAAAGGCAAAGACAAGCAGCCAATTCTTGGACGCCAAACCTTCTGCAGCTCGCGCGCACGGAGTCACCATGTCCATGGATGCCGTCAACTTGCTCAAAACCAGGCAGGAGGAAACGCGGACGCGCGTATTTGACCGCGACTACCAGATTGAATTCGGTATATTCTGTTCCTTACCTTTTTTTTTGACATATGGCGCTCACCACTTTTTTGTCATGCTCCAAAAATCACAGCCATTCGATTTGTCCGGTACAATCCCACCGCGTCGCAGCGATCGCTCGCACTGCACCTGCTCTACACGGGATTGGACGAGTTCCCCGATTCGATCCCGCTCAAGATCCTTGCCGCGCAGTACCTGACGCACTACTTTGGCTCGCAGGGAGTACTGGCGGCCATGCGTCTCCTGCAAGGCCTGGTTCCCGAAACCGAAGTCCACACCGCATTCAATTCGCTGCCCCTCACGCAACACTTTCAAGTGTGGTGCTTTGCGTTCGAGGCCGAGAAATGCTCCGCGGCTGCCAACTCTCTCGGCACTGGAATCTCATTGGGATCCACGCAACTGGCACTCACGACCCGCCAGTTCCATCTCGAGTCGCTCCATGCCTCCCACGAGCTCTGGGAAGCAGTCCGGACCAATGCGGGCACTCAACGAATCTCGATTTCGCTCCGTCGCCTCTCGATCGCTATGTGTAAGGCGTCTAGAGGGTACAGGGCGCTTGTGGCTTTGAATCCATACGACGCAATGGTGCTTAAGAAGTACGCGGGGTTTGTTTCCACCGTCGAGGCCGATCATTACCGCGCGGTGCATTTGCTGGAGGCGGCTGCTAACGGTATTGTTTTCACAACTTTTTATTATTGAAATGATTGGCCTTGGCTCTTCGGACTGACGAGGTAATTGATTTAAAAATAAGTGACTGGTGACGAAGAAGACAACCACCAGGATCATGGATCAGGAGGAATGCGCGAGAACGGAAAAACACATGCTGGGGGCAGCGGCTCCCACGAGTTTGTCCCGGATATGGATGCTCCAGCAGTCCTTGACTATCACCTGGGCGATGACCAAGTCGGCGACAAGGACGACCAGGGAACCGATGGCGACCGCCGCGAAGTGTTTTACGGTACTCGAGTGCAGCGAAGCGGGTCGGTCAGCTCGGCCGGGTCCACGACCCACCGGGTCGCGCGCAAAACCCAGCTCCGAGTGATGCTCTATGAGCGGTTCATGGCGCCGCTGCGGAACTACTGGCTGCTGCTCGCGTTTGCGGTCGGTTTTTTGGTGACGCTCTCGGGCGGCCTGACATCGAGTCTCGGCTACTTTGACACGTCCCAGAACATCGTGCAGACGTTTGTGCTGACGCGGACGATTCGAACCAGCGGTATGGCCATCCTCGAGGCGCTTAGGGGGATCGTGTTCAGTAACGTTGCGGCGCGACCTACCGAGTTCGCACAGTGGTACACCGCGCTGACGACCAGCGGGATCCCGACGTACATGAGCGGCATCCAGTTCATTGCGCAGCAGCAAGCCGCCGACCCGAACCTCCCCATGTACCGCGCGTACTTGTCCCGCGTGTCGCCCACCTCGTTCGATTTCACCGCCGTCGACTTGTCGTCGCTGCAGATGCTGGAAATTGTGGCCCAGGGCGCGCATATCGCGGCCACGTACTCGAGCTACGGCGCCTTGACCCCGGCGCTCGTGGCGTCCACGGCCGAGCTCCGGTTCTTGCCCGACAACCTGGAACAGATCTTGATTGCGGTCCGGGACATCTTGCGTTCCAGCGTCGAGCACTACATCAAAGTGAATGCGAGCATCTCATTTGCTCTGTGGTGCTGGTTTGCCGGGTCCATGGCTGTCCTGATTGTCGGCGTGGTGGTGTTTGACCAAAAGCTCCTGAAACTGTTTTTCGTCCGCCAGCATATTGGCCTGAACTTGCTGGAAGAGATTCCGCGATCGACCGCGGCCGACTTGGTGACGCACTATGAGGAGGCGATCGAGGACTTTTTCTCCATTTACGGGCTCGACGACGACAGCCGAGGGATTGGCTACATGCCAAACGGAGTCACTGGGGGCGGTGCTGGCGCACACCAGAATGCCGAGGACGAGGCCGTGAGCAAGCAAGATACGGCCACCGCGGCCCAGTCGGCGACTTCGACCCGGTCGCACAGCTTCAATATTCGCGTCAGTATGGCCGGTGGGGTGGCGATCATTGCGCTGGCCGTGGCCGCCATTTACATCTTTACCCTCCAGTGCGTTTTTTTTTGCTTTCTCTACATTGTTTGCATACCCGGCCCTCACGATGGGATTCTAGGACGCTTAACGTTTCCAACTTTTTGCAACTGGTCGTGGACTCGGCTCGGCGCCGGCAAGACATTCTCGCAGTGCGGGTGCTCACCCGCGAGTACTTTATGGCATCGACGGCGGTCAAGCCTGGTGTGTTTCTCTGATTTCTTCACCAAAAATTTGCCGGACATTCACGAACGTGGAACGTCGCCATCAACAGAGACCATTTTGACCCTGAGCCGATCGTATTTGGCCGACATTGCCGACCTGCACCAAGCGCTGACCGGTCCCATAGGCCGTCTGATCCCGAAAGAATCGCTCTGGGTTCGCGACTGCTCGCCCACATCCCCCCTGTACTGTGCCTCGATGGTTGAAGCCCCCGAAATCGGATGGACCCGCAGCTTAGCCAGTGTCCCGCTCGACACCGAGATCGCGCGGTTCCTGCAAGTCGCCACCGCGGTCGTGGACGGGATGTCGGCGATCCCTCGGCTCGACCCGTTCGACACCTCGTCCGCGGTCTACAAGCAGTGGCAGCTAATGCTGGCGCTCAGCAACGACCTGCAGGTGCGCATGTTCAACATGCACTTGCTGCAGCTGGCGATGATTTCCGACGAAATTAACGCTAACCAGGCGGGGACCGTCGGCATGTTTGCACTGGCGATCATTGTTTCGGTGTTGTTTTGCGGCGGGGTCGCGGGGTACGTCATGGTGCCGCTGCGAGCGGATTCCAAGGCACTGGTCGCGGCGCTTCATCAGGTGCCGGAGTCGGCATTGCAGAAGGAGGCACGCAAGTTGGGGAACTTTATTGATAGCGGTGGGGCCGCGCTGGAAATGGTGTCGTCAACCGGGGACGAGGATACGGGTTGAGGGAGGGTGGGAACATTTGGACTTTGATTTTTTTTACCGTCTCTTTCGAAGTGGCACAAAAGAAAGAACGACGCAGTCCATCGCTGGGCCTGCACAACCCATACTCTCATACGAAGACACACAGCGGCGCACGCCGTAGCAATTTGGCCTCCGTTCTCGTCGCGCCACACGCGCCTATTGCCAACCACAATACAAAATACAACTGTATAAAGGATGCCACCAGCGGCAAAATCCTCGGGCCCACGACCCTTGCTGTGGATCATTGGCGCCGCATGCGTGTTCTCGCTCCTCTGGTTATTGTTCTCTGGAAGCCTTCAGGCTGGGTTTTCTGGTCGGGCCGGTGCCGGTGGGTTGCAAGAGAGCCACGCCGCCGCGCTGGCGCGGTACAAGGATGCCGACGCGCGCATTCTTGCCTGGACCCCATGTACTCTTTAATTTTCTAGATTGGTTGGCAGGCAGCCATATTTATTTCTGTTTGATATCAGTCTCTGGCAGACCGGATTTCGAGGGGTTTCCAATCGATTTTTGCCCGGCACTTGAGGGCAAGCAATGCGTCGTTACGCACCAGCGTGCGTGTCCCCCAATAGCTTGTCGTGGCGAGACAGTGTTTGACGTAATTTTTTTTTTACAGGGACACTTGCAAACGTGTCGGGAGCGATCCTATTCAGCTCCACGGGTACCTTCCTATTACTGCAGAAGCAAAAAAAAAAAAGGAAAGATTCACCACATCCCTTTGACAGATATTGATCCGACCGACATTCCCAAAGAGCGGCTCCTGCACCAGCCGTGGGTGCTGTACTCGGAAGTATCCCCAGTCGAGGTACCTTCATTTGTGTATATGTCTAGTTGGGAGTCCGGGACACGCTGACAAAATACAACATGGCATAGCACCCACCGCCATACCACGTCCTGGACCCATCCGTGACCCGGCTGTTTGACTACACCATGTCGTACCGCCTCGACAGCAACTTTCCGATCCCCGCCATTGCCGGCCGCGATCTGGTGGCCGCGGTCATGGCGCCGATCGACGACGCGGTGGTCGCAGCGCGATTCGGCCAAACCAACCGCGCCGCCGATATCCTGTGGGTGCCCAATGGCGTGTGCTACTCGGACAATGGCCGGCGGTCCTTGGTGGAGGCGCTGATTGACGCCGGGTTGACTCTGGATACGCTTGCGGCCGAGCCAGGAACGGCTGCCGCTGCCGCCGCCGCTGTTGGCTCTGGGGGATCGCAGGGCGGCACCGGCGATACCGCGGCGCGGTCGTCCTCCACGAGTTGCACGGTCCCTCGCAGCGGCGGCCGTACCGTCTCACTTGCGCCTCTGCCCGCCACCGGAGCAGCAAAACCCGCGGAAAATTCAGACCCGGACGCCGAGCGGTGGCGCGCAGTCCTCTCGCAGTACAAGTTTGTGCTGGTGGCCGAACCAACCAACTGCCACGACTACGTGACGCGGCCGCTGTTGCGCGCACTGCAAGCGCAGACGGTGGCGCTGGCCGACGGCCCGACCAACGGGTACGCCGAGTATGTCCCGACCGATGCCACGGGCCTCCCGACGGGGATCCTGGCGCCCGACCACTACACGTCGGTGCGGGAATGGGCCGCGCACGTGGCCGCGCTGGCCCGCGACCGGGCCGCGTACACGCGCGTGCTGGGCGGCGCGCGCGAGGCCGCACGGAGTACTCGGGCCGGAGGTGGGGAAAATGCGTGGCGCTCCGCATGGGAGGCGGCCGACCGCGTGGCTGGACGCAAGGGCGGGTGGTGCGGCGTGTGCGAGGCGGCGGTCGCGGCCGAGGCGCGGCTGGCGGAAGAGCGCGCGTTCGCGGCCGACCGCGAGGCAGCGGTGCTGGCGCGCGAGCGGGCCATTGACCGCGGGATCGCTGAGGTCGGGGTCATGCGCAAGTACCTCGGGTCGCTGGCTGCTAGCGCCCCCGGGGCCGTGGACCCGGCCGACGTGGTCAAGAAGGCCATGAATGCCGTTGGGTTGGCGGGAGTAGTATCGTCGGACGGGGCCATGGATGCTGCCGACTCGGGCGACAATGCGGCCGCTGCTGCCAATCCCGACGCCGATGGGGCGGACGGCTCAAACATCTCGGAACGCCAGTCGGCTTGGTACAAGGTGGTGCGCAAGCTGACGGGCGGATCGCCTTTCGACTCGCTGCTGCCGCTGCCACGGACCACGCGCCCACTGCACATGCCGGCCAAACAGGCAGTATTGCGGCCCGACTACTCGTGCACGCTCGGCAAGTGGGCCGTACCGAGCCGAGCGGCTGCCCCTGTTGCTGCCCCTATTGCCGCGCCTCCAGTAGCCGGAGCAGAGGGTGGTGCTGTGACCGATGGCGCATCATCGGCCAAGGCGCCGCTGACGAGTTCCGCGCAGTACACGCGGTACCGTTCCCTGGGCCTGCCCGCCGACTACTTGCGCGTGGCCCTGTTCAATGCGACGCGCGACGTGGCGTGGCCTGGCCCCACTCGGCCGCGCGCGCACCGCATGTCGCGGCACGCCGACTTGCTCGGGGTCCTGGCGCGCGCCAAGGCGGCCGCGGGCGAGCGGGCGCGGGCAGCGGCTGAGCCAGTGGACAATGGGGTGGACCAAGTGGCCGACCCAAGCGGCAGTGGCACGAGCGACAGTGGGCATGGCGGTGACGACCAAGAAGACGTGGGCGACGACGGCGTGCCGCTGGCGGTCGACCCGATCCCGGAACTCGCGGCTGACGACCGGTTTGCGCCCGACGACGGGTACTGGGTCGAGGCGCTCGGGCTCGATCTCACGCGGCTGACGGCCATGGACGGGATGCTGATGGGGCTGGCGATCGTTGGTGCCGCAGTGCTGGTACAAGGGCTGGTGCAGTTCATCGTGGCCACGCGCAGTGGGACTACCTCGTCCTCGTCATCGGTCCCGTTGGCGTCTCTGCACGGGAGCGGTAGCACCACGATTTCGCTGGACAAGTTCTCGGATCCGCTGCTGATGGAGGGTGCCGCGTACATTGGCGCATCGGGAGCTCGCGTGGCGGACGGAGTGACGCGTCGCGGCAGCTCGGGCATTCCGTCCGCGACGACGGCACTTCCCATGCCGTCGTATGTAGCGGCCGAGTCTTCAACATTGCGCAAGGCGGAATGAATATAGCTTTTCATTGTAGTTATAAGAGTATACATGTGCAACCGCAAGACGAAGAGGAAGAGATCACGGGCGGTAGTCGGCCCAGGCAAACTCCTTCATGATCTCTGCCTCCTGCTCGTCCGTCAAGTCTATTATAACGATTGACGGGGTAGTTGTGAGAAGGCAAAATAGAAGAAAGAAAAAAGAGAAGCATGTATACCCTTCTTGAGGCCAAACTTGGACCGCACCTCGGCCGCGGTCTTGCACTTGTCCATTTCGGCGGCCATGGCCTTCGTACCCAGCGCCAGCAGCGGGCGAATGTCGAGGAAGTTGGCGGCCAGCATCAAGTCCACGGTGTGGTGCTGATCAATGCCCTGGTCAGAGGGCATGCCGTTGAGCAGGAAGCTGCAGTCCCAGTCCGAGAGCACCGACTGGCGCAGACGCTCAATGCGCGCGTACTGGGCGCCGTCGTCCAGCTCCTCTTCCCGCAGCACCGCCTCTTCCTGTTCGGGCGTGGGCAGGTCGCCGAGCTTGTGGTGGTGCTCGAGGTATTCGAGGACCTATACGCTTTTTTTGGTCTGAGTCATTTTTTTACTTTAGAATGAATAAAAAGAGACCAACCTTTTCCAGGACAGAAGCAGTGACGTTGGCCACGGGAAGCTCGTCGGGAATGTCGGAGCAGTCGCCCAGGATGTTGCGGATTAGGCTCGAGTACGAGACCAGCGCCAGGTCGGCGGTGACCAGCTTGTCGTCGCTGGTGCGCAGCTTGATGGTCTTCTTGTTGGGGTCGGTGGTCATTTCTTCGGTGGTGGTGGTCGTGTTCTCCAAGCTGGTCAAGTTCTTGGGCTGGCGTTTTCAAAGAAAAAAAAACGGTTGGCGAAAAACTTTAACACTTGCACCCGATTGCGCTCACTTTCACCAAACTGACCCTAATTTTGAAGGGAAATTTAAGAATGGAACGGGAACAAGATCTCAATTGTGCCCAAGGGCTTCACGATACAGACGCTGACGAAGCGTCCCCTTTCATTTCCGAGCTGGACTATACCACCTGGTCGCAATTGCCGCCATACACTCCGTCGCCGGCCCTGCCCATAGCCGAGGTGCTGGCCCGATTCCCACCACCTGCACCCGCATTTGTCTCCCTTACAGCTCCGGCAGGAATACCACCGCCGCCGCCGCCACCACTGCCGGCCATTGACCCTTCCATGATCGAAGCTTTGATTGGCATGTTGAACTCCGGAACTAACGCACTGCCTCCGGGCCTTAACCTGGAAGACCTGATTGGTTTGCTCAAATCGGACCCTGCCAGTGCTGCTGCGCTCCTCCAGTCTGCTTTGGGGGTCGGTGCTCCTGTTGCAAGTCCATTCCCCTCTGTCAACAACAATGGAGACCTTTCCCGCTCTGCCTCGCCCGAATCCCCAGCGTTTGATGCCGGCGAGCTTCCCTCGCAACAGCAGCAGCAGCAGCAGCACGACGAGCCGATGGTAGGGGTGGAGGGAGGCGCCGAATCCGTCGCCATTCCCTATTCAACCAAATCCAGCGCTGGGATCCCTTACTCGATTCTCGATGCCGGCAAGCACGCGTGGTATCTCCAGCTGAGCTCTCGCGTATGTCTTATTTTGATGTGTGCATCTTTGAGATCAACTCACACACCACAACAACAATCGATATAGCATCCATCGACCTTGTCTCTGGACGAAGGGCAGCTCCTCCATCAGCTGGAAAAACTGGTGCAAGCCGAGCGCCAGATCGCCGACGACTTTTACTTGACGCTCCAGCGCTCGCTCGCCGACTCCTTTGTGGGCATGTTTGATCCGCCCCCTGCCATGGCCCAATTCGTCCAGTCCATGGTGATTGCCGACCTACAATCTCGCTGGCGCCTTCTCGCGGTACTTTATATGTTCTTATTTACTCATGAGGCACGATACTAACTCCAAAAAAACATTACAGAACATTTTCCACTTGCGCACGTCATGGGATGGAGCATCGGATCCGGCACCGCAGGTTCCGACTCTCGAGTGGTCATCGACACTCAGGCTGGCAACCCACCTGCCAACCTTCAACTTTGAGCACCTGTCACACCTGACGATCCCGTTGACCCCGCCGTCCCTCTTGCTCCAGCAGGATTGGCGCATATATTCTCTTCCACCAGTCTCCCTCGACCCAGAATTTGCTCGCCTCTTACGACAGCCAAGTGCAAGCGGGAACGTGTTTGACGTAACTCTGGCCCTCGGATTGGGCACGCTCACGTCGCTGTGCGAAACAGGATCCGCCATTGCCGCCAACCGCGGCGCACCGCGCGATGCTGTGTACCACCTGACGGTGGCCAGCTCACCGACCGGTAAACCCATGGTGATGATAGAAAAACCAGTGGCGCCTCCATCGGGTCCTCATGTCGCCCTTGCACCGCAGGTAGTGCGGAAAAAATACCTTACAGCCGCCACTCGCCGGCTCGCCGCTACTGCAGCGACGACGCCCGCGTGCTGCGAGTATACCGAGTGGACGATTGGCCCATCGATGCACCTGGTGGTTCGCGCGCGGATCGACACCACCCAAGGCGAGCGCGTCAAGGTGGACGCTGAGCTCATGGTTCCGCCGTTACCGATCGCCAATGCGCCCCCCTCGCTGCCAACGGGATCCATCCGCCCTTCGCCGCGCCGTGCCTTGGCCAACTTTTTCCGCCGCGGCCGCACCGTCAGCGTGCGCGTGGATGCGCGGTCTGGCCGCGTGCTCGGCATTGCTGGCCCTCAGCAGCAGCAGCAGCAGCAGCAGGCGCCACCCGAAACCGCCACTGCCTACGTGGTCGCCATCGCTCGACAGCTTGCAGCGCTTCCGGCCGGCCACTATGTGCTTGGGTATCAGGCGGGAATGTCGGCCATGTTTGTCATGGCCGCGGGACCGGATCCGGGCTCGGGAGAGTCGATGGTCGATTGGCGGTTTGCCAGCGCGCCACCCACCATTGTGTGCGATCCGCAACTCGCAAGCGATGCATTGGAGGTTTTGGATTGGACGATCGCGGATTCCCACCAAGGGGTGCAGATCCCTGGAACGTTTCCCATCATGCCTTCTTCTCAACATTAAAATACATACTTGACCCTTTCAATCCTGACGAGGGGGCAGTTTTTTTTTTCCTGACTTTCCTCCTTGTTCTTGCCAACTCGTGCTCCTCGTTCGGAAACAATGTTCCCAGCCGGACGTAGTAATTTTTGGAGCGCTTCCTCACCTTGTTTGTCCTTGTAAAGTAAAATACAATAAAACAAAAACAAAACATGACGTCGATGCCGCCGCTTCGTACTGGAGGAGTGGATCCATTTCGGCCCATGGGGGTCGCCGCCAGCAGCAACAATGACCCAATTTCGCTGGGCAAGCGCATTGAGAGCTCGTTCTTCTTTGTGCTGTATGTCATGTCCAGCACCACCAATGGAAGTCTCTGGTGGCCGGTCCTCCGCTACTTGTCCGAGTTTGTATCTTTTAGCGGGTTCCTCCTGAGCCCGTATATGTGGCAATAGTACGCAGTTCTTTTCTCTCCTTGGACCATTTGTTACCGCGGATCACACCTGATCTGATCAGGTATATGCTGGATCAACACTTCACTTACACAACAAAATATGATATGCTTCCCTTGCCCACAGTGGCCCGCTCACGCAACCCTATGCCAATGTGCTGATCACACTGCAGCTCATTTCTCCAATGGCATTACCCGAGTTTTTGATGCGATTCGCGGTCCTGACCGCCCTTTCCATCATTGTCATTCTGCTGGCCATTTCCGTCATGCAATCCCATGCCGCCAAATCGTTCCGCCGCGTGTGGCCCGTGCGACTCTTGATCGTGATTTCCATTGTGCTTCGGCTTCTCACCACCGGATCCGTGTCGACGCTGTTGGCCTCGCTCATGTGCAACCCGAAAACGGGCCAACTCTTTGTGGTCGCAGGTGTTCCTTGCTGGCAAGTGGCATGGATCCCACTTGGATTTATTGGTGTGGGCACGCTCATAGTGCTGTACTTTTTCATGCTCGCGGTCTGCATCTCCTCGGCCCACCTGCAACCGCCAAAGGACATTGCGTCGCTCGGGTTCCGGCTTGCTGCCGTGGCGGTCCCCGAGTTCCGGATCCACATGTATGGCGTGCAGTTCATGTTCATTGTCGCCCGGCTGTACCTGTTTGATGCGATCCTGCCGTCGGCCGCATACGCCGCCCTGATCTACTTGTTTGGCATGCTGTACGTGACCGCATGGCTGTTCAAGGATCTCCCATATGTGGACGACCGTACCAATTTGCTCTACGGCGCAACCTATGTCATGTTCATTTGGTGGGCGGTGGTGGCATGGTGCGCGGCCATATCGCCCGCGCCGCTCTCCGCGTTCGACAATCGGTGGGTCGACTATGCGGTGCTGGTTGGCGCCGCGCCGACATTTGCGCTCGGGTACTTTGCCATGCGCAAGCGACTGGACCGGGCCACGAGCATCGCCGACTACCTGTACGACGTGACGATCGCGTCCCAGGCGCCCTATGCCAGCGGCAGCAGCGCTTACCACGGTCATGCAAGCAACACCAATCCCCACGAGAACCACCGCAGCCCGTCCTCATCGCCAGCTGGAGGATGCCCGGTCTTTCACGCGCCGCCCATGTCCTCTGGCCGGGCCGCTGCGCACCACGATGTAGAGTCGGTTCCCCCGTTCTCAGTGGCCGAAATGGCGCACAAGCTGCAAAACAACATGCTGCTGCTGCCCAAGCTCCAGTCCATTGCCGACGTGAAACTGGTGGCGCGCATTCTCGAGCGCCAGAACCGCGGACTGACGTCGATCGCGTTCCTGATTGCCGCCTCGCGCGTGCACCTGACCTCGGCGTATGTGCATTTCCTCGCCGCGCGCGCCATTGAACACATGCGTGACCCGTCGTGGGCGGCACGATGGACACCGACCAACGGTGGACCGCCTAAAACGACTGCTACTGCTGCTGCTGCCGCCGCCGTTACGTCCACTTTGCCATTGTCGCCGTCGCCTCTGCTTTCGCTGCCGCTATCGCAAGAGACTTGGAACGCCATCGCGCCCACGCTGCCATACGATGCCCCGACCTATGAGCGGATCAAAGACACGCTTTCGCCCGAGTATAGTGTGCGGTATCTTTTGTTTCAGCGAGTGGTTGAGCAGGACCAACGCGCCGCCACTGCGGGAGCGCTGGGCGGCGGGACGGGCGCCCAGAAACTCGACCTGCTGCAGTATGTGGAGCTTCAGCGGGCCATCAACGAGGCGCAGCGGTACCATAGCAAGTGCATTGGCGCCATACAGCAGTTCTGGCTGTTGTTTGTTGCTGCCAGCGACGACACCGCCAAGGAGGTGCTTGTGTACTCCTCGCGACTGCAACAGCGCACTGCGTTCATGTCGGGACCGATCGTGCACTCGCGGTCCGATGCGGCGGTTGCCGGTGGTGCTGGAGCAGGCGCCACTGGAATGAGTTCTGCAGCGGCCGCCTCTCGGTCGTGGACGCCGTCCTTGTCGCGGTCCATGAAACGGTCGGCGACCGCTGAAATGTCGCCGCTGGGGAAAGTCAGCACCGCGGGCCAGCATCCGCTGTCCTCTGCTCTTCCGATGCGGGCCCAAAGCCGCTCGTCGGTTCTGGGAAAGCAGGGCGAGTCGCAAATCTGGCCGTTAAACCAAAAGGACCGCACACATGTCATTCATGTGTCGTTTGCGTCGTTCCAAAACGCGGCCAAGGCGATTATGGAGCACACCGAGACGGCTAACGCGTACTACCAGCAGCTCTTGGTTCAGGCACGTTATTTCTTCATCATTTTTGAAGTATTTTTATCTCATTCCAAACTGACACAAAAACCCATAGTTTCCCCAAGCAACAAATATTCTCCTGGCGTACGCTTCGTTTGCACGCTTGGTCTTGCACGATAGCACGTTGGCCGACCGATATGACAGGATGGCAAAGGAGGCAAAGCACCAGGAAGAAGAACAGACCGAGCTGGATATCAACGACGCACTACGAGCTCGCGCGGCCCTCGAGGAGACTGTGGATGTCGCCCAGACGCTTGACCCCCGGATCGCGGTCTCTCGATCGGAACATGAGCCAGTGCATCAGGCGCCGTTTGGGGCAACTGCAGTGCCCGGTCCCAGCATTGGGGCTCCAGCCTTGCTTGGGAGGAGCGGTGGGGCCCATCGAAATGCGGTCATTGCCATCAATGACCTTGGACAGATTGAGGAAGTTAATCAGGTATGCGCACTTGCACTTTTCATTCTCTCCTTCGAAATACTAAAAAAAAATGGATGACAGGGAGCACTTTCGCTCTTTGGGATCGAATCCAGCCGCGAATTACGTGGCCGAAATGTCAATGTGATCATGCCCGAGCCCTACCGCTCGTTCCATGACGGGTGGATTTCCAGCTACCGGCAAGCAGCCAACAAGCCGACGCTCGGAACCCCTCGCATTGTCTTTGGCCACCATTCGCGAGGCTGGTCGTTTCCGATCCAGCTTCGGATCATGGAGTCGTTTGAGAGCCCGACCAGCAAGCACCAGTTTGTGGGGCTGATCACCCCGTTACCCGTGCAATCTCGCACCGGTGCGATTATAATTTCGACCAAGGGCGTGATTCAACTTGTCGAGCGATCCATTTGGTACTATGATTTTCTTATTTTATTGATCCAAGTTACCCGTGAACTAATTGCCTTTGACATTTTGCTCTAGCACTATGTTCAACTACAAGCCAAACGAGCTGGTGGGCCACAATATCTCGATACTCATGCCCCGCGAGCTGGCGGTGCAACACGACATGATCCTGGCGCGCTATGCGGGCCCCGCCAAGTCGCGCGTGGTCGGCATCCCCACCGGCCGTTTTTTGATGGGCCAAAGCAAAAATGGCGTGCTGTTCCCCATCTCCGTGGAAGTGTACGAAGAGTACATTGGCTCGGTGTTGTTTTTCCGTGGAGCCATTCGCGACCTCACGTTGTTGGTGGGCGAGGCGTTCTTGGACGCGGCTGGAACCCTGGTCAACTGCAACGACGATCTGCTTGGCATGTTTGGGTACAAGCGGCCTGCCATCATTGGACAAAACGTCAGTGCTTCTATTCCTTTTTTTGTGTGTTGTCGTCGTATTATTGACAACAACCAATATTGTTTTGACTTAGCTTCGGGTCTTGTTTGCTGAGCCATTCCGGACTTTTTGTGAGAGTTACTTGAAGCGCCAAGTAGATCAGAGGCAGGATGGAGCAGCGAATTCACACGTACCTCCCAACGGTCGGATCCTGACGGCTCTGTTTTCGGATGGGTACAGTTCACTTTTTTTTTTTTTTGGATCATGGAACTGATAGTTTTATTGCGTCCCTAGATCTCCATTTACCATCCGCCTCAATGTCGAACGAGCTGGGAATTCGTTCGTCGGAAATCAGGTGCAGTTGCGCGCGACAATTACTCGAGTAGCCGATAATGCCGAAAATTATGTCCCATCGCCTGAGGTATCGTACATGTATCCATAAAAGAGTCCAACCCAAGCTCACCTCAAATATTGAATAGAACAAGCTGCAAATCGACGAAGCGGGCAACATCCAAAGCGTGGGCAAGCATCTGACCAGCATGCTCAAGCACACCAGCGACCAAGATTTTGTGGGCAAATCGATTTCGGCCATCCTTCCGCCATTCGGCGACCTTCCGACCCAAAACTCGGTGAGCACCCTCCTGACCGAGCTTTTATCGTGCCAAAACCGCTGGTGCTTTGCCAAACTGTTGACGCGCGATTGCCGCGTGCTCCCGGTCGTGCTTCTCCCAGCCTCGGCACCAGTGGTTGCAGCAAGTGCTTACACCCAGTCGTCAGAGCCTGGTGCCATGCTCCATGTTCAGGTGCATGATTTGGTCAACAAGGATGTGCTGCTGGTCCTCGACTCGTCGTTTCTTATTCGCCACGCCACTGCCACCATTACCATGCTGCTGGGTCGCTCCGCCGAGGAGGTGGTTGGAAAACACATTACGCACCTGATCCCCGACTTTTCGGCCGAGCTTGCTCTCAAGCAACAAGACGACACGACGACCGACCGAAGCCGCGAGACATTCCTTGCGATCCACCCGGAAGATTTGCGCAGGTTCTCGGCTCGGTACTCGAATGGCACGCTCTTTGGTGTCTTGGTTGAGGTGCTTCGTGCCATGGATTCGCCACCGCTTGCAGGCGATTCCTCAACGACACCCATCACAAAGGAGACAACGTACTGCGCACGCATCTCGGTCCTCGACACTGGCCGGCAGCTGACGGGCAGGACCCTTGGTGCTCTGGTGGACAAGGTGCAGATGATGACAAGCCCGATGGGCAGCGGGCTGGTTCATCACCCCGACACGACTCGGTCGTACGCGGCAATATGGAGCTCGGCGGCCAATTTGAGGCTGGATCCGTCGCGATTGCGGGACGAGGCCGAGCTGGGGTCTGTCTCGCTCGAGGCAATGGACACGGAGGCCGGGGCGACGAGCGCCGCACAGCAGGCGCGAGCCATCAAGTCGATGCGGTTTTCGCCGTCCACCGCGGGCAACGGCAGTAGTAGCGGCGGGATGACGCGGCGAGACACGGACTCGACGTCGATGCCGTCGTCGCTGCCCTCGTCCAACGTTTTGCGCAGTCTTGGCAGCCTCCCCGAACTCCCAGCGGTGACCACCACTGCCCCTTCCATGACCCGGGCCCCAACCGAGCCGCGCCCGTCTCCTTTGCCCTCGCCCCACTTTCCCTCCATGGACAAATCAACGTCGCAAGCAGCAGCAGCAACAGCAGCAGCATTAGCATCTGGGGGGACGCGGTCCCTGAAGCGCCGGATGTCCGGTGCCGGCCCGTCCTCTGAGCTTGGCAATTCCGGCAATTCGGCTGCTACTGCAGTTGCCCGCGTACCGCTACCAACCAGCGAATCCGATGTCGCCTTGAACCGAGTGGTTCGCGATACACTAATGATTCTGGCGTGGCGGATGGTACCCATCAATCCCATGTTCCACGGGTTCCAACGCCGGCTGCTGATTGGGTTTAGTGTGGTGCTGTGTTCGCTGGTGGCCACGGTGGTGGTTCTCCGCCAAGCGCAGCTTGACGGCAATCCGATGCAGCTGCTGTCGGCGTCGAGCGAGATTGCGGTGCTCATGACCGAAATCAACATTGCCGCCGAGCTCGTGGCGCTGTGCCTCCCCGGGTCCGGCGCATTTGCCGCGGCCGCATGGGCGCTCCCGATCTGCACCAACCCGACCCCCGATGCACGGCTGACGGCGCTGTCGACAACGCTTGCTGCGGCCAGTCGCAGCCTGATCAACCAAGCGCGCGTGATTCCAACCTTCTCGAGCCACCTTCCGCTCAATATCTCCGTGATGCAGTTCATGGACGCGAACCCTGCCGTTTCGGTACCAGAAATGATTCCCGATATCTGGCAGCTGATTGTCAAGGTGTCGACATCGGCGACCAACGTGGCAACGCTCTTTGCTGCTGCCTCGGCCGGTGGTGCCGGTGGCGCCAATATAGCCATGAGCGGCGACTGGCAGTTTCTCGTCGCCAACAAGAACACGATTGCGGCGGCAGCCGAGGCCGTCACGCTCGGCTCGTACAATGCGGTCGTGACGTCGCTGACTCGCGTGTATGCCGTCATTTTCGGGACCGCTGGGGCCTTTATTTTTCTTTCTCTGGTTCGTTTTTTTTTTTCTGCACTTTGCGACAGACACACTAAACCGTATTTGGTGCAGACGGTGTACTGTGTATGGCTCCTGCCCGAGCTTCGGGTCATGAACAGGGCCCGCGGTCGCGTGTTTGAGCTTCTGCTGCAGCTCCCACAGCGAGTCGCATCGCACATGGTGTACCACGTGTACCGCGCCATGGAGTCGTCGGACGGCCACGAGGTGAACGGCTCGGACGAGTCGGACTCGTACCTGGACCTCGACTTGTCGCTCTCGACGTGCACCTCGGTCGATGACGGAGAATTCGCCCAGCCCCCGATCTATGTTCGACCAAGCACACTTGTGCGCGGTAGCGGCGGACCGGGGGCGCTGATCACGCAGTTGCAAGCGCCGCTGCGGCCCCGCGCGGCCACGAGCGGTGGCCAGTCGAGTCAACTGGCATCGTCCCTGGCCAGCTCGGGAGGCGGCGGCGGCGGCGCATCCTCGTTTGGCCGCCGTCCCAGCGCCGATGCGGTCATGGAGCTCGTAGGAAGCAAGGGCAACAAGCCGGTGGCGCCACGAGCGTTTTCATTGTCGCGGCAGGGTGCGTCGGGTGCCCCCTACCCGCCACCGCACCTTCCCCCAGCCGGATCCGACCCGCTCGCTCTAAGCGGCGACGGCCATGCCAGCCAAAAGCGGCGCCGGGCGTCGAAAAAGGTCATCAACTATGTGGCCCGCAACAGCATCACGCCCGTGGTGATGTTTTCGGTAATTTTCCTGTCGATCGTGGTCCCCGGCGCGCTCTACCTTGCCATCAACAGCCTGCAGTCGGTGACGCGGGTGCAGGCGCACTTTGATCAGGTGAATACGTCGCTGACGCTACTTCTGGCGGCGACGCGCGGCGCCAGCGACGCAATTGCCGGCACCCGTGTCGGGTGGTCGCACGACCGGCTGGTCGGGTCGTCCACCAAAATCGCGTCCACGTTCCAGCTCGTGTACGCCGGAATCTTGGGTCTGACGGAAGCCGACACGGGCGTCACGGCCCAGGCGCTCTTGGAACGCCCGTTTGCCGCCCAGCCGTCCATGGACGCGTTGCAGGCGCTGGACCACACGGTGGCGATCGAGCCGTTGCCGGCGCGCATCGCGGCCCTGGGATCGGCGACGGGACTGCAGTTTGTGATTTCGGGCGCTATTTCGTCTCTCCAGTCGTTTGCCGCCGCGTCAACGCTGCAACCGTCCTCACCCTCGGCGGCCATTGCATCGTCGCCTAGTTTGCAGCAGGCGCTCGTTGTTCAGGTGCAGTCTGTGCCGATGCAGCTGTACTTGGGTCTGGGACTACTGCTTCGACTGGAAATGGTGGGTGGGTTATCGGATATCAATGCCATGCTGTCGAACGGGTACCTGATCCACTTGGGTATGCTCGGACAGCTCCTGGTGGTCTTTGGTGGGGCGTGGGTCATGCAAGCGCGCACCCGCAAGGAAATCAAGCGGAATTGTTTTTGTACGTTTTCTTTTGTCCATTTCGATTTTTAGGTCTCACTAACAAAAAAATACAGTGCTGCTCATGGTACCGCCATCGGTGATTGTCAAGAACCGCGAAATGGCACAGTACCTGCGATCCGTCACGACCATGCTGCGAGGCCGGCTCCCAGCTCAAGCGCTGGCCTCGGCGCTCGACAATACGGTGACTGCTGCGCCGGCCGCGGTGGGGAGTAAAGGAGTGCGGCGCACATAACCATTATATTTGTTATTCTGTACTCTAATTTCGGGTAACTTGGACGCGGAGCTGGATGCTTACCGGATTGAGGTGTATTGTATGTGGGCATACATCCAATACAACAAATTGTTCAAAAGTTGATCTGCTTGATCTTGGCAGGCAATACACCCGAGATTGAATCAAAGTGGTACCACGCGCAACAGCACCCACTTCCCACACACATATCCACGTCCTGGCGACAAACCACGGAAGACACTCACGTGCCGCGTGTATTTCCCAAACATTACTTTGGCTTTATTGAGGTTCCCAGTATTATGAAACCACGTTTGTATTTCTCGCCCACATGTGGCTGATGAAATTCCAAGCCACACTTATATTGCTCAAGTATCGTCGAGCGCCCCCGCCCCGACATTTTTTTTTCTCTTTGCCTACCAGCTTTATCCTCTGCACCTTTAGTTTTTCGCGTAAGTTATTCTTTATTGTATTGGGACACAAGCAGAGTGTTGCCGCCATCGCCGCCGCCATCGTCTCCTCCTCAGAACCAGCCAACGATACTGACTCTATTATTTTGTAAATAGTCTAGTTGCTGTATAGACCCCATAGACGCGGACATATTTTTATATTGTTCCCGACCCGCTTTTGTGCATTTTTCAACAACCAAACCCACACTCTCATAAAATGGTGTCCAAGAAGACCTTCACCCTTACCGTCCTGTCGGTTGCTGGCCTGGTTGCCTCCACGGCTGCCAACGAGGTGTACACTCCCACCACCTGTACGTTTTTGCTTGTTTTTTTTTTTTGTGGGTGAACAAGAAAAAGTCGGATGTTTCAGTTTCATGAATGAGGCGGCGTCGAAAGCAAATGACTGAACGCAATTAAACATTGATAGCAACCACCGCGGTTGTGCCCACCAACGCCGGCGGCGACTACGGCTACGGCGCGGCCCCCAAGGACGTGACCACCCCGGCCTACGCTGGCGCCAAGCCCACCACCGACGTCACCTACACGACCCCCGACAACGGCACGTACGACGAGACCGAGGATCTGTGCGTCGAGTACGAGTCGGCTGAGGAGGCCGAGGAGTCTGACTGCGATGACGATGAGGACGACGAGTCCGACTGCGAGGAGGACGAGACCAAGGACGTCGAGACCGACGAGGAGGACTGCGAGGACTCGGATGTCGAGGACGAGGAGGACTGCGACGAGGACGAGGAGACCAAGGACGAGGAGACCGACTGCGAGGAGGACGAGGAGGTGCCCGCCACCTCTGGCGCCTACCCGGTCGCGACCCCGACCGGCGCCTACGACTCCGCCAAGCCCACTGGCACCACCCCCGCTGGCGACTACGGCTACGGCGCCGCCCCCAAGGACGTCCCCACCAAGTCGTACGCTGCTCCCGCGTACCCCGCC
>MU624621.1:0-39809 GCA_025349905.2 Blastocladiella britannica
CAATCGCACGTGCGGTGGTTGGTGGCGCTTTCTTTTGCAGAAATCTCACTCGACATTTAAACAAAGGAATAATGCATTTTCATTTGGAATTGGGGAGGATAGTAAAGAGTGCCATGCTGGGATGCGTATAAATGGAAATAGTAGAAGGAGAGTTAAATGCTCGATGGCACAATGGGGACAACCACAGCGGTGCCGGCCACACTCAAGACAACTGGGGAGTCTGGCACAATGATGCGAATCGGCTCCGTGCTGCCCGTCTCAATCACGATCGCGGTCTCGGTGGGCGCAGCTGTCGTTTCTGTTGCGGTGGTCCCAGTCGCTTCTGTTGCCGTAGTCCCAGTCGTTTCCGCTGCGGTGGGTGCAGCTGTTTCGGTCGAGGTGGTGCCAGTAGCTTCCGTCGCGGTCTTCCCAGCTGTTTCGGTCGCGGCCGACTCAGTTGTTTCCGTAGCCGCAGTGGCCTCCGTTGACGTCGTCGCTGTCGTTTCCATTGCGGCCGTCACGGTCGTTTCCGTCGCAGTGGTGCCAGTGGCTTCCATTGCGGGCGGCACAGTCGTTTCCGATGCTGGAGTGGCAGTCGTCTCGGTCGTTTCCGTAGTTGAATCAGGCGTCAATGCCGCCTCCGCAGACGTAGACGTAGCCACCGGACTCGGTGCAACCGTTGATTCGGAACTTGTGGTCGTTGCTTCTGTAATTTCGGTCGCCGAGGAGGTGCTTGTCTCCCTGACTGTGGCCGACACGAACTCGGTCGCCGTCGCCGCGCCAGGGGTCAGAGCGGCTGGCAGCACCGTTTCGGTTGTTCCCGTTTCCGCCGACCTGGTTTCGGTCGTGGTTGCTGTGTCGCTGACGGCTGGTTCGGTGCTTGCTTCGGTTGCGAGTGGCGTCGTCGTTAATGTTGTCGCCGTTGGTGTGGGTTCCAATGCTGACGATGACAACGTTGACGATGATGACGATGATGGTGACGCTGCAGCCGTCTCCGTCGTGGACGATGATGCGCCAGTGCTCTCGGTCGAGTCCGCCACGGAAACCGCAGAAGTGGCGGAACTCTCGGCCGTGGTCGCCAACGTGGCCTTTGTCGTGGCCGTGGCAGTCGTTTCGATCACGGTGGTTGCTGTCGCAGATAGATCACTGCTGCTCTCGCCCGCCGTCCCAGTCGCACTGGTCGCCGACGCCGCCGTGGACTCGGGAGTTGCAGTTGCGTGGGTCTCGGTGGTTGTCGATGAGGAACCCGCGACGGGACTAGTTACGGTCGATGCAGCAGCAGCCACAGAAGAAATCTCCATGGTTGCCGTCGCTGTCGTGCTCGAGGCGCCTGTGGCAGCGGTCGACAATGTGGATCCCGTTACTGTCGTCACAGTGACGGTGGACTCGGTAGTCGCGGTCGCAGAAACCTCAGTCGATACCGTGGCCGTCGGTGCCACTGACGCTGTTGTTGTGCTTGATGCAGCAGCAGGGGTAGATTGGGCCACAACGGTGCTGGTCGCCGTTACTGTCGTCACCGAGATGAATGGCGTCGTCTCCGTGATCACTGCTGTGGTCCCGGTGATGGCTGTCGTCACCATAATGACTGCCGTTGTAGAACTGGCGGTTGCCGAGTTGGCGCTTGCCGTCAAACTCGTCGCACTTGACGTACTTGGCAGCACAGCTTGTGAAGTGCTTTCGACACGGCTCGTAGTAACACTTGTTCCAGAATGGGTTGCCGTCGGCGTCGCCGTACTGGCAAAAGCAGTTGGCAAATGTGTCGTTGTCACAGCTAATGAATTGCACTGGTGATCAGTCTAATCGAGCTTCCAAATCCTCAGTAAAAAAAAACTGGAATATCATACATGGAGTTATCGACGGCGGGGCGGTGGTGGTGCTTGGAGAGACCGTGACCACAACCGGTCCAGACATGGTGATGCCAGCCACCAAAGGCTTGGCAAGGTACGGATTGACCGTGGTGGTGGCACTTGGGTTCACTGGGCACGTCGTCAAGGCACCTAAATTCTCCACGACTTTGTTAAGTATGAAGTAAATGGAAACCGATAATGGGAACAACGCACGCCACATGCAAAGCTGCGCCGTCCGGTCCCAGTCACACCGGATCATTTGGGTCACATTGTTCCAGCACGTGCGAGGGGTGTACGCCGGGCCGCACGAGTTGGAAGTGCATCCCATGGTTGGGCATGGGATGTTGCCTGTGTATTTCACCGCAAGTCGGTTTAGTCCATTGTAGCAACAAAAAGCAATATTCGCACATACGCCAAGTGCAACTGTTGAGGACACCTCGGACGCACGCCGATCCGCTGGCAAATCGCTGCGGTGACGCGTCGATCGGGCAAAGGTAGGCATTTCGAGGCTGGGATCCACATGCTCCAACACAGCCGTCGTCGTCACCGGGAACGCAAACCGGGCCATAGGACTGATTCGAGCCTGCGTAAACATGATCGTTTTAATACGCAGGTGATTCAATTTGAAGAACATGAAAAAAACGCGTACAAAAATATCCGATTGGACAATACGTCGAGGAGCAGACCGCGCGGCGATCAAGGACGTGACGGGATGTCGAATCCACGCGCGAGGGGACTGCGGCCCCTTGAACAGTGATCGCAAGCATGGCGACTGCCAGCAGTACTACTGCACATACTTGCATTGTGGAAACAGAAAGAAAATTTGGATGATCAAGGGTTACTTTAATCAAAAATGAACAACGGGAAAGCGACGACAGCGTGTGGCAAAGAGAAAATGCAAGTGGTCTGGAGGAGGGTTGCACTCGCTTTTGTTCTTGTTGGGCTCGGTGGGGAGGGAAAGAGCAAACGGCAACAAAACAAAAAACAACGCGACAGCGTCGTCGATCCACTTTCCCGTCTGGGATTCCCATTCGGGTTGGGAAAACTCAACGCCTCACGTGAAAATACGCGTGCTTTTTCCCAAAAACCGTTCCGTAAAAAGTGTGAAAATAATAACTAGATACACATTTTACCTCTATCGTGGCGGCACGGTGAGTGATGCGCGGCCCGAAATGCTCTGAAGAGATTTTTTTGACGGCAACCCGCGGCCGGACATTGTAACCGACACTGCACGAGCGCGCTTGACCACCTTGCCAAGAACACTGCCGGTCTGTCCGGAAATAACCGATCCGGCCAGGGCCATAGCTGTTACCCAGCGCCCTTGCTCCACTGGAGTCGAGAATTGGATCATGATTGACTTCATGCCGGCAGATGCAACGCCGACACACGAGTCAAAGCCGGCCGGAGCTGGGTCCACCGTGCACACTTTCGTGTAGAACGCGGTGCCCGGCGTGTTTGTTGATGGGTCAAACAATATGATTGTTGCTATGTTGAGTATATGTGAGTTTAACACTTGGTCGATTGTGTCCAAAAAATTAAAAGACGGACCTTCCCCGCCATGCAGGACGACCGACGTATTTATCCATCGGTCAAAGACCCCCTTTCCAATGCGGATGGGAAACACGCCGGACAGTGTAGATGCGAGCTGTTGCACAGTTCATGAGCAAAAACAAACTTCGTCAGAAAAATGATGGAAGTACGCACCTTTCCATGTGCATTGGTCGAGAGCGATGAGGCACCTGAGCTGTCAAATGCATCCCTCTCGTCCTGGTCATTTCCCACTTGACCTGAGCTCCGCTGCTGCTGCTGTGCCGGAGCGCTTACGCAGTAAGCGTGCCGGGCCACTGTTATAACACATATTAGAATTTACCCATCTGTTTTTAGAAGTAGAAAAATGTGCATGTACAGATCGAGGCAAAAACCGACAAGCTGGCGTAGAGAACGGCGACGGACTTGATGTAGAATGTCGGCAAGCTCCCTTGGTTTCCAAACAACAATGCAATTGGCGAAGTGATGCAGGTGGCCAGCTGCAGTGCACATATATTAATGAGCGAGGAGCAGAGAAACACACTGAAAAATAGAAGAAAAAAAAAACGTACCACCAGGTGGTAGGCAGCATAAGAAATATTCAAAGAGTCCTTGAATGGTGTCCGAACGTGTCGAGTTGCAAAAGAGGTGACGGCAAGGAGAGTGAGGGCAATCCTGGAGCGGCAGCAGAGCAAAGTTAAGCTGTGGCCAACAGGAAAACACCAGAAATGCGAAAAGACATACGCTTGCACGCCAAAAATCATATACAAGAGCCCCAGCCCAAGGGAAGATGTTGCGCACGACAGCTGCTTTGCGCCTGCTGACAAGTAAAAGCTCGGGTAGAGTGGCGCAGTCAGCTGCAACACAACGAGGATTGCGAAGACGACGCTCGGCAAAATGAGCATTCGGAGAATGACGGGCCGATCGCGAGTGGCCTCGGTTGCAGCAAGGATGCGGCTATTGTTTTTTTTTTTTAATGCAAATCAGTACAGTCACAACAACAAAAAAAAAAGGGCAGCCGCGTACTTGTCGAAAAACTGAAAGATTCGGAACGAGCGCACTCCCAAGCCCGAAAAAATGACCGAAAATCCCAGCCCTGAGGCCCATACTTGCATCGCACAACTTGTGCGTGTGGGCTCACCCGCCATGGCAAAGATCGACGACAGCGCCAACACCATACCGTAGCACAATGCGATGATAAATGGTCCGCCCAAATGCTTCACACACTCTGTGCGCCGCTTGTATGCAAAGAGCGCTGCAACTGCGATGGTCGCAAGAATCACCAACGAGGCAAGTACAGTGGCCGCGACGACTGCAGGATGAGAGCGAGGTGCGGAAAGCGACTCGTATTGCGGCGCCCAGGATGGGACGTTGCTCGTTCCGTCTGGAAAAATGGGTGCGGCCAGAGGATCCAATGTTCCTTGCGCGTTCGATCGGAAAATTGCCTGCGAATCCGAGCCAATGACATTCTTGACTTCAAAAATCCTGTATTTTTTTCTCCAAGTCAATGAGGTGGCGGCAGAAACACCAAGGTTAAAGTTATAAAAGAAAACACACACACCCAATGCGATTACCATTAGCGTCAAAGCTGGCCGGGCCGGTGACCGTTTCAACGTCAGCGAGATAGTCGCCAAGAACTGCTGGAGTTGACCTGGAAAGCACAGCCGCTGCGCCATATTGATTTACCAAGCGAATCAGGGCCTGGCCAAGGGCCTCAAAGCAAGCACCAGCAAAGAGCGAATAAGGAACAGTTGAAAATTTGTCGTTCACCATTGCAGTAGACCATCGGGCAGCAGCTTGGTCGTATCGCGGGTATCCAGGAGCCGCTTCGGCTGGCCATATATAAAATATGCCCTGGTACTTTGCAATTTCGCTTGCATTGAGACCATAATTAGCAATGAGCGAAGGGAGAGAGGACAGCGAATCAGGTCCCATCCAGGTCCATTCTCGCCCAAAGTTGACCCGCTGCGATGCGTTGTAAAGCATATAAAACCAGTCCGAATCACAGAGCACCATGTTGATCCGAGAGGTACTGGCCTTAAGTTGCTCTGCAAGGGCCAGGTATTCCGAGTTGCTCCAGACAGTGTCAATGATGTAGGTGGTGACGATGGCAACTCCAAGCTTGCGTGCTTCGTCGCGAAATGTTCCTGCCACTGAATAAAGGGGGCACATTTGAATGGTCAAACCCTTTAAAAATTATCAAAAGGGGCGTACGAACATGACTCTCCGTAAGCTTCATTGGTGTGGATCAAGTTGACGGATTCCCAGCTCCAATAGCGGCACATGTGGGCAAGAAATTTTCCCTGCCCTGAGTCTGGGGGAATGGTGCGGAAAAAGAGAGGAAAATCCGTCTTACTGGAGAGATCGTCGCTCGTCGATGAGCCAGAGCACACCGGCAAATTCAAGTACTGGGCTGTCGAGCGTGAAATTGTTTAAAGCTTCATTTTTCACCGAATTGAAACAGCATGGGGAGCGTACAAGTAAGGGCGAGCGGAATCGTGTTTATAGAGCTCCATTCTCCAATCAATGCGACAGCACCGGCGTTGGCAGCGGCTAATGCAGCAGCCACGGATCCTAGGCGCGTATACAGCGAGTCGAATTGCTCGAGGTTGAAATGATAACCTGGGTAGCTCGCATGAATGATTTAGACCTTGGCCAACATATCCTGATCAAAAACGGCTTTAAAGAAAAACCTGCAGGATGTGCATATCGCTCATTCCAGTCATTAGCGACAAACCCCGTTATGGTGTTGGTGTCTTCAATCAAGCTGACATAGTCGGGCGCTGAAAAATATGTGGGGAATTGAGTTTTAAGTCATTAAGTAATGGACAATAGCGACAGGATAGCGCACATACAAGCGATTAAGAGCGACTGGTATGTGGGCATAACCAATCCGATCGTAAAGTTTTGGTATGCAGTGGTCACTGGACAGGAGCCGAACAGTAGTTGGATCACCCAGAGCGTTGTCCAAATGTGGATTCTGCTGCCACACATTTTGCATAATAGAGGAGGTTACAAAAGAAAGATTTGGGAATGAATTTCTTTATGATTAATTGAATTACAACAAACATGCCGACCGCCATCTCACTCCAAGCAGCAGCAGCGGATCCGAGCGACGAGGACGAGGTTTGCCATATCCCGGCGCCGCCAGTCGATTTGAGCTACCATGAAGCCTCCACTATCCAAGGTTTCTTTATATTTTTCAATCGCATACCTCGGGAAAGGCGCTTAAAAACATATGGATCCAGAGTTACTCGCTGAACTGGACGAGGACCCGACGCTCGCTCACCACCCGACACGGTCGCTCCCAAAGAAAAAGGGGCCAAAACATGCGGTGCAGGGCGCGCCAGCAGTAACCGCAGTTCGCGCAAAACTGCCCATGGGCCAGGGACTGACACCAACAACGCCCATGTCGGTCATGCAAGCAGTAAAACTGTCATACAATCAGCTATCCCGCGTGGACGGACTGGATCAGTTACTGGGGCGACTGCAGCTCCCAGCCGCCAATCTGCGATGGCTCGATCTCAGTTTTAACCAGTTTACGACCGTGGACGAGGTATGCCTTTTATTTACGACGATGCATATGCGTTCTTACAGACCATACAATCGACAGTCACTCGCGCTGTGCACGGGGCTGACGCACCTCTACCTGCACGCCAACGCAATGGAGAATTTGTCGGGCGTGGCGCGTGCGCTGGCCAAGATGCCGTTTGCCGACTCGCTGGTGACGCTGACGCTGCACGGCAATCCGCTCGCCGATCACAAGGACTACAAGGTGCACATTCTGCGAGCATGCCGCCGGCTGCGCCATCTGGATCACGGGGGCGTGACACGTAGCGACCGGTCGTTGGCACGTCACGCACACGGGGTTGCAGGTGGTGTCAAGGCTTCCTCGTCGTCGTCGTCATCGTCGTCTGGGTGAGGAAGGTCGGTCGTCTGTTTGCTGTTGGTTTTTGCTGTACAAAATTTATAACGGTATAATGGACACTCCGGCGCGCAACCTTCGTCCCCGGGCGGCGAAATCTCCCGCGGCGACAGTCACTGCAACGCCGACACGCAAGCGCAGTGCGCGCTCGGGCTCGTCAAAATCCCCCGCCTCGGGCTCGTCCAGTCCCGCCACTAAACGCGCTCGCAAGTCGACAGCCGCCTCGGCCTCTCCAGACACTGGCACCACCGCTGCTGCCACTGTCTCGTCGGAAGGAGCATTGGTCAACAACAGCTCTCCTGCCGGTGCTGAGCCGGTGGCGGCCATTGATGCCGACGAAATCTACGATCGGCAGATTCGGCTGTGGGGTGCGGCGGCCCAGCAACGGCTCCGTACGGCGCGTATTGTGCTTGTTGGTGACCTTTCCCGCGGCATTGCTGCCGAAGCGGCCAAGAATCTGGCGCTTGCCGGCGTTGGGTCCCTGACTCTGGTGGACGGCCGTACCATTGATCTTGCTGACACGGCGGCCACCACTGGTCCCAATTTCTTTATCTCGGCGGCGCGTGCGCGTGCTCGTGCGCACACTGACGGCGAAGCTTTGGAGACCTCGGTTGCCGCGGTCGTCGCGGACGGTGCTCGCGCCCTGAATCCCATGATCGAGATTCACGCTGTCTCGGATCCGGCCGCGGTGGTGGACGAGAATGTGTCCGAGGATTCGCTGCACAAGTGGGTTGCGGGCAACGACTTTGTCATTGCATGCGATGTCCCCGCTCCCGTTTTGGTACCATTTCTTCCTCTTTACTTCTTACGCAAGGTTGGCCATGTACTGATTTTATGTTAAATGATTAAGGACATGGTCAACCGCGTCACGCGTGCCCTCGGAGCGCGTCTGTTTGCTGCCAACGTGCTTGGCCTGAACGGCTTTATTTTTGCCGACCTGCTGCAGCACGACTACTTTATGTATGTCCACCTCCTTCACTTCCTTTTGCACACGGTCTTAACACGATATTTATTGTTAGAGAGGATTCCAAGCCGCCGCAGACCAAGGACGCTGACCCAGAGGTGGTCGTGACCGAGCACACGCTCACCTATGTCCCGATCTGGACAGCTCTTGATGCTTTCTCCTTTGCAGAGACGGTGGAGAGCCCCAAGCTGCTTGCTCGCACTGTCACGATGTCGTACCTGGCGTTGGCCGCTGTTCTGGCTTACTGGCGCCATGGAAACCGTTTGTCGTCCGGAAAGGCCCATGAATTCGAGGCTGCCGCTCTTTTGAAAGAGTTCCAGGCCCTCGCGTCCCGCCACGGCGTCGCTCACGTATATGCTCATGTCACATCGCAAGAACTGCTGTACGTAATCACATCATATTCTATTTCTCAAAGCCTGACATTGGAAAATATTGTAAACAGGCACATGTTCCGCGGCGTGCATACAGAGCTGGTGACGGTGACATCCATGATGGGCGGCCTCCTGTCGCAGGAGGTGGTTCGCGCAATCCAAGGCAAAGGCCGTCCCGTGGCCAATTTCTTTTCACATACAGGAGACACGTCCTCGGGCGACGTCGCTGCGCTTGGCGTGGTGGATGTCAGCAAGCAAGCAATCGTGATCGAGTCCGTGCAACTGAGCGACGACGACGACGACGAGTGATATCATTTAATCGTATTCAGTTTTATATTTGACCTGAAGTTGCCCATAGAACCCTTATACCGCCGCTGTTGTGCCGCGGTCCAAAGGAGGCGGTATATTTGTATCACGGTGTAGTTCACCAACAAGGCCCAAAAACCAGGACGAACGCTCGGCGATGCAACTGGCTCGACATGTTGCTATGGTCGTATAGCCGGGGCGGCCGAGGTGGAGAGCGCGAATGTCGTCGTAATATACTATGACAGCCCAAGTGGACAACCTCTCTCATCCCTCCGCTTATTTTTTTCTGCCCCACCGTCGTACCCAAGGCGTCAGCGGCTTCGTTCCGTACATCAAATCACTTTTTCACGTCCTGACGTACCAAGTGTGGTGAATAGCATCTGTTCTTGTCACGGCCCCTCCAAATTATTGTCGATTACCACTCTACAACCAGCATCATAACCCCACCCCGACCAGACCGCGATGAGCATATCCATGGGCCATAAGACAAAGGCTTACATGAACATCAATGTCAACGGTTTGTATTCAGTCGTTTTGGTCTTGAATTGCCCAACACCCTCCCCTTGATCGGAGCAGCAAGGAATGAGGTCCAGGACGCCGCCACCCCAATATTTCACGTCACCACGGCGATGTCTGACGTATGCGAGGGACATGGTACCATCATGATGCACAGACTTTGTCATGCTGAGGTCGGATGCGGTCGGAGACCCGTACTTTATCGGCCGTATCATGTCCATCCCGGACCCGACCCAAGTCGTCATTCAGTGGTTCTACCGCCCGCAAGATATTCTCAAGACACGAGCACGAGGGCACCCGTCGCGGCAACTCCTCGCGACCATGTACAGCGACACCAATCCGCGCCGCGCCATTGTCGACAAGTGCGTTGTCCGGCACGTGAGCGAGATCGCCGATCTGGTCGACTACTGCTCGCAGCCAAACCATTTCTACTTTGAGCACCTGTACGAACGGTTCATCAAGCGGCTGTATGATGTGGTTCCCTCATCCAAAGTCACCAACCGCCCACCAAAGGTCCTGGAAAAGCTGCGCCAGTTTCCGTACGTGCTTATCGAGGAAGGCAAGGAGGGCGAGCTCACGAAACCGTACCTCGAGTGCAAGATCTGCGACCAGTGGATCGAGCACGGGTCGGGACTCCACTGCGCACTTTGCGACTTGACCTACCACCGACACTGCTTGCCGGGGGTGAACCGTGCCCGCGCCGGATTTGAATGGGTCTGTCACTGGTGCTTTACTGGCGCACCAAATCCCCATGTGCCGCCCGCGGCGGCGGCGGTGGACATGTCGAGATCGCGCGGTATTGATCGCAATTCGTCCGAGTCGCCGCTTTCAGACATGGACGGCTTTGAGGACGACCAGAGCTCCGTTTCCAGCGCTCCTGCCGGCGGTGTTGGCACCGGCGGTCATCGCCGGAGTACCCGACGCGGCGGCGGCAGTGGTGGTAGTGCTGGTGGGCTTGGCGGAACCGACGTATCCAAGGCCAAGAACCTGGCGCACCTCTGGCCGCTGCCGCCACCGCCGGTCGTAGCTGACTCGTACCCGTTCACGTACTTTGGGCTGAATTGCTCCAACGAGGAAGCGCTCGAACTCGATCCCCGGCACCCGCTGCTCCCACGACTGGCCTCTCGCGTTGGCACCAAATACCAAGCCGCAATCCCCGCCTGGGAGGAGCCATCGTCCTCGCATTCCCCAGCGGTCGCTGCCATACCCGCCGTTCCCTCGAGTCCTGGCGCATCCAAGGCGGCGAGTCCGACCGTGACTGGAGGAGGATCGAGTCTTCGTGGCGGCGGCGGTAACGGCAGCAGCAGCAACAGCACTCAACGACGCAAGGCAAAAGAGCCTGCCAGTCCCGGGGATGGAATTCGGCAGCTTGTTCTGGCGCACACGGGCGTTCCTGCGTCCATTTCGATTGGAGAATATTTCGCTTCGTCGCCCGACCGTTCCGATCCCGACAGTGGAATACTGTTTCGCGGGAGCTGGGAGGATCCTCGGGTCGCTGCTGCGGGTGTGTTCATTCTCCTTTTTTCTCCTTTTTTTTTGTATTTTTTCTTCTCATCAATTCGTATTATTACAGTAACCAAGCTCAATCAAATGCCCCAAATGGGCGAGCTTCGGGACCGATTCCCTTTCGACCTCGTCAACTTGATGGACCGCGTCATGTATGAGCTCGACATGTGCGACTACGATCCGACGGCTGCCATGGAGGTCCTGGAGTCCCTAAGCTTCGGCCATCTCATGACTGGCACTTGCTCCCAGGAAACGAGTGCGCAATGGGCCGCGCGGTACCCACACAAGCAACATCAGCGGGATGTTGGAGCCTGGGTCGCGCAAGCCAACTTACCGATCTGGACGCCCGAAGCGCACGCAACTCTTCTCGACCTGGTAAGCGTCCACGGGTTTGATCCAGTACACGTTCATGCGGCGCCAGCACTGCGCAACCGGTCGCTGCGCAATATCGTGCAGCGCATGTACCAGCGGCAGCACCACGAGGACTTTGCCGCGGCCCTGGCAAAGTACACGGCCAAGCACCCAGCGGCGGCCGGATTTGTCAGCGGCGATAGCGTCACTGCCGCCAGCCCAATGCTCACGTCGTCGGCGGCGCCCGGGAGCTCGCAGTTGTTGGGCGAGGGAGGCGGCGGCACGAGCGGTAGCGGCAGCGGCGGATTCGCGCTGGCGGCAGCGGGTGCCGGGATCAGCCGCCCGGCGTCGCCCGTTTCGGACGACGAGGAGCCCGAGGACGTGGACGGCGTCGCGTGCACGGTGTGCGGCGGTCCCTCGAGCACGGGCAAGTTTGTGCTCACCAACGTGCTGCGCACCGCGCCGCGGTCCACCGCCGACTTGCAGCTGACCGTCTCGCGATCCGAAATGCTCACGGGCGGCGCCGACCGGCACTCGTGCCACATCATGTGCGACCAGTGCGGCCGGTACTGGATGCGGTACGCGTCCATTCGCTCCATTCCGCCAGCTACCCGCGCAACCAGGTCCCAGACCGCCGGCCTTTCCGCCACCTCGAGCACGGCAAGTATCAAGCGAGAGCGGTCGGGGTCGCTGGATGACGGCGAGTTACTCGCTCCCGTGGCCAAGCGCTCGCGACGCAGAAGCCAGCTCGTTTCCCCGGGCGATGATGCAGTCTCAGACGGCGGCGGAGGTGGAGGAGAAGGAGGGTCGGCCAGGAAACCAGTCCCGCGGTGCGCGCTCTGTCATGAATTCGGCGGGCGGATCTTGTGGTGTCAGGACTGCGATCTGCACGTCCATGAGTCGTGCTTTGGGACCACCGCCGTCACTCCCAGCGGGTCCGTTGCTCCATCGCCAAGCACCACGCTTCTCTCGCCCCTCGGTTTTGGCACGAGTTCGAGCGGCAGCGGCGCCGACAGCAGCACTGACGCGAGCGCAACATCACCGGAATCGGCAGCAACGGTAGTGCGGCGGTGGCGGTGCGGCCCGTGCGCCAACCAGCGGCAGCCCACACATGCGCTAGAAGTGCGGTGCGTGCTGTGTCCGCGGTCGACGCCGACAACGCCCCCTGCGGTGTTCAAGCGCACCGCCGGCCACAACTGGGTGCACATGCTCTGTGCGATGTGGATGCCCGAGACGCAGTTCGGGTCGGCCGAGTCGCTCGAGCCCGTGCTGGGCATCGCCGACGTTCCGCCGTCCGAGCACGCGCACTCGGCCTGCCACTTATGCGGGTTGACGGGCGGCGCGGTGGTGCCGTGCGACTATGGCGAGTGCACGCGCCAGTTCCACGTGCATTGCGCGCACCGCGCGGGCCAGATGTTTACGGTCGAGCCGCGGCAGTCGCCCACGGGGATCATGCAGGTGGCGTTCCAGATTACGTGTCGCGCACACCATATTTCCGACAGCCAGCTGGATCCGGGACGGACCGTGGGCAAGATCACGCCGCTGCCCGTGGTGGCAGGGGCTGACATCGCGCTGCCCATTCATGACGGCGCCGCGATCCTGGCCAAGGGCGGCAACCCGTTCCCGCCCGTGGTGCAGGAACTTTGGAAGCGCGACGGCAGTGGCCGAGTCCCGTTCCTCACTTCCGCAACCATGCAGTCGGCGCTGGCGCAGGCCAAGTTCAGTGTTGCGCCTGTAGCCGCCGTCACCATTGCCCCCAGTCTCTCGGTTGCCGCTCCGGCGTCGTTGTGGTCCGCCAAACTGTTTGGGACGGCGATTACCGGCCCCGAGACCAAGAGCGCCATGGCTCGGGCCCGGACCCGTGCGGCCGTGCTTGCCAGTACCACCGGCAGGAGCGGCGGCAGTAGTAGTAAAGTCCCATCACCTCTGGTGCCACTAACATCCACCGCACGCGCTGCCAGCATCCACAGCCAGACGGCTACAGCCACAGCGTCGCGGCCGTTCCCGCCACCGACCCGCAAATCCGCCGACCCTGCCTCAGCAACCGCCATGTCGAGCAGTAGCGGCGAGCTCAAGATCAAGTTGCGCATCAGTGGCGGCGGCCATAACAATGGCGACGCCATGAGCCCACCCGTCGGAGGCTCGGCGGCCTCGAGTGTCAGCGCGTCCACCGCGGCGTCGCGCGCGGCCACGCCCACCCGCGCCATGGACGCCAATGCGCCGCCGCCACGCGGTCCCTGTGCGCTGTGCGGGTCAGCATCGTCCATGGCATGGTGGCCGTTGGACTTGTCGGTCCTGAGCATGTACAATGCCGGATCGCCCGACGCGTTTGTGCGCGACCAGCTCGTGCAAGGGGTCCTGGAAACGGCGTCATCTACTTCAGCGGGGTCACAACCAAGTGCCGCAGATCCAACCTCGAGTAGTAGCGTCACGGCCGCCACCAGCGCGGCCGTAAAGTGCACACGGTGCTTTTCGCAGCACCGTTGAAATAAATACGTATTTATTACTTGAACTAGTTGTCCTCGAAGAGCAGCCAGTCCTCGTCCAGCCGCAGCGTCGTCACATGCAACGTGCGCACGGCCTCCACTCGCTTGATGCGCAGCCGCTCCGCTTCTTCTACCGCGCCTTCCGCCGATTCCGCACCATCAACGGCAGTGGGAGCCGTCGCTCCCGCGGCCGAGACGGGCCCCGATACGGACGACGATTCCCACCGCTTCCCCGCAACGCGCGCGTGCTCTAGCCGCAGCAGTGCCGCCTCCGCGCTAGCAGTGGCGACCGACACGCGGTCCAGGGCGTTGCACACGGCGAGTTCTAGCGCCGCGCGGGTCGCCCGCACCACGCTGGCGTCGTTCACTTCGTACACGTAGATCGAGCGGCCCGGGTGCCGGTCGGCGGTCTTGTGCACCGGCAGCAAGTCCACGATCCCCTGCGATAGCATGGCCGCACACTGCGACCGGGCCAGGGGCGCGGGCAACATGCACGCGGCCGCAATCTGCTTTTCTTCCAGTTTCCCGCGGTGGTGCAGCGCGCGCACGATCCGCGCGGCCGACGTGCCGTACCGCGCCGTCACATACGACACAGTGTGCGTGCGCCGAGCCACTGAGCGGTACTCGGCGGGGGTCGGGAGCGTCGCGGTGCTGGTGGTCGGGTCGAAATGCAGCAGGTGGATCCGCGACAGCTGCACCATGTAGTCGGTGACCTTGTCCAGCGCGGTCGCTGGGTACTGGCCAAACTGGAGCTGGTAGTCCTTGACATTGCAGTCGCGGAGGACCTGTTTGTTTGTTATGTCGTAAGCATCGGGTACAAAGGTAATGGAAAAAAAAAAATAGAGATACCTGAGCAGGCGAGATAGCCTGAATGTAAGGCGACGACCGGGCTCCAGTGACGGCGGCGGCATTGCCCGCGTCAGAGGCGAGGCGAATGACCGATCCCAGCACTTTACGCGCGACCTCGTTGATCTTGGTGGCCGCGGTCGCGCGCATGGCGTCAAATGTGAACTGGCGGTGGAACTGCGCATGGTGCAGCGCGTACGGCATGTCCGGGTCCACGTCCCACGACTTGTGGGCCTTGTCACGGTACTCTGACGAGGTGACGCCGGGCTTGCGCTTCTACATTCACCCGATTCCCCATTGGCATTAGAGTCCCCCCTCGACCAAGATATAAAGGAGGCATATGTACCAGACCCACGACCTGGAAATTGTTCAGGGCCTCCTCGGCCAAGCGGTCGCGACGCGCATTCAAGTCCTTGATCTGTTTGACCGACGGCATGACCCCCAGCGCCTTGACCTGGGCGGTGTAGTCGGTCAAGTTGGCGTCGAGGGCCGACACGCCCGAGTCGGCCGTGGCCGGGGCCAAGTACAGGTCGTGCACCATCTGAATGAACGTGTTGCGAATACGTTCGCGGTCGGCAGCGGCCGCGGCCACGGGCGGGCTTCCAGAGGAGGTGGTAATTGTGGTCCCGTCCAGGATCTGGCGAAGAGACCGGCGCCCGTGCACGGCCATTTCGCGGGCAATCAGCCGTCCGTGATCGGCAAACATGCGCTCGGCCGCGCGGACGTACCGGGGCACGCGCACGCGCCACCGCACGCGGTCCATCAGCAGCGAGTAGTACGTGGTGTCGCTGGAGCCATTCTGCGCAGTGTAGTGCGCGGCCAGCCCGTGCTGCAGAAGCACCACCAGCGCTGCTCGGACCAAAGGGGCAGGTTGGCCTGACGACCGCGCCAGCTGCCGTTGCGACTGCCGGCCTTTACCGGCAAGCGCAGTGGCCACGTCGGCGACCTGGGGGCCAAAGTGCGGAGTCAGGATCGCGCGCACGAGCCGCGTGTCGTTGTTGTTCATTTTTACAGTGTTTGTTTATCGTTTTTGCCAAAATGGGCAGCCGAAGAGATAAAGTGAACAGAGAGACTCACATGGATCCGTGCCACTGGTGAGGCACCTGCTGCTGCTGCTGCTGTCGACGCGGCGAATCCGGCGACCCCAGGCGCCGGTGCCGACCCGGAGACAAACTCTGCGACCGTGGCCGCAGCGACGCCGGCACCGTCTCGCTGATAAACGACGGCTGCGCGGCCTCGGCCCTCGGCGGGTCGCGGAATAGCACTGCCCCAATCACATCCGCGCCGCCCCCGCCATTGCTGTGGTGATGGTGTGCACGTCCGCCGGTCTTCTGCGGCGACGCCGACCGCGACGACGATGGCCGCACGTGAATGTGATCTTGGGCTGCCATGCCGCCGCACTGACAGTTGGCTGGGTGACGGTGCGGGAGCGTGCAGTAGTACCCCGCATGGAAACTGGCCCTCGGGCTCAGGCTACGTGTCTGTCGGCGGCCGATGGTTTCGGCCGGAATGGCTTCCATGGACTGGCTAGTGCGTCGGAAGTGAGGGCTGCTCGCCGCCGCTGCTGCTCCAATGCCATATCCACCGCCGTGGTGCGTTGGCGGCGTTTGGGGCTGGCGGTACGTCTCCTGCCGCGCCGTGACCGGATCGATCGACACCATCGGCTCGCGTCCAACCTGCTGCTGTTGCTGACTCAAGTACGACTGAGTCGCCATGATTCCGGCAACATTGGTGGGCGGGTACGGCACCGCGCCAACCTGGCTCAGATGATGCGCGTGCGACGGGTGTGCCGCCAAGTGGTACGGCGGAGTGGGTGCGCGCGAACTGGCTTGCGACGGCGGCTCGGATGTGCCGTACCGGAACCGGTTCACGCCACGCCGGAACCAGTCGGCGATGCGCAGGATCCCGAGCCCGGCCATCACGATCCATGCCCAGTACAGAATGGCGACGATCGCGCCGGCGGCATAGTTGAGGATCAGGTTGGCAATGATCAGGCCCAGCATGCGCCGCCGGTGCGAGGGATCATTAAACTATGTGAGCGATCAATGGAAAGATGTGTGAGCTATGGCAAATGGATATATGGGTGACAAACGTACGTTGTTGGCAAAGTCGGTAAACTGCTGAGAGAATTGCGCGACCATGCTGGCCAGAGCGCCATCTTTGCCCTGCGGCTGAGCCTGAGGGTCCGTCGCAAACGCAGTTGAGACGTTGCTAGAGTTGATGGAGCCGCCGCCACTTGATCCTCCGGTCGAGAGCCGACCACCGAGAACCATGAATGCATCCAGGGCCACCGTGACGGGCGGGGGCGTGGTATCGGTCGGAGCGGACGAGGTCGAACCCATTGTGGTGGACACCACCGCCGCTGTACCTGCATTTGCGGGAGAAATAGTCGCGGCAGGGACGCTGCCTGCTGCTCCACCATTACTGCTGCTTCCACTTGAGCCAGTGCCAGCGCCGGCTGAGCCGGTTCCAGTGCCTGAACTGCTGGATCCAGTACCGCTACTCCCAGCCGTACCTAATCCTGTTGTGCCTGATCCTGTTGTGCCTGATCCTGTTGTGCCACCAACTGTCGCGCCTGAGCCTGTCGTGCCACTAGCTGTCGAACCCGATCCCGCAGTGCCACTACTTGTCGAGCCTGAGCTCGATGCGTCGGTTCCTGCTGCCGACCCAGATCCCGAGGCAGAGCCAGATCCAGATACGGTTGACCCCGAGGCTGATCCCGCCGATCCCGAGCTGGAACCGCTGGATGGTGGTGAAGATCCGCTGCCTACCGCAGAGGCCGATAAGCCAGTGGTTGGAGCAGCATTTGCGCCTCCAGAAACCGCCGGCGGGACCGTTGGTGTTGGTGTAGGGGCAGGGACGCCTGATGATGACGGCCACGTGGTAAAAGTGGTCGCGGCGCTCCAAGAGGTGCTCGTCGTCGACGATGCTGAAAGGGTAGGAGTGGTAGTCGACAACCAGACGACCGCGATGTTGGTCCCAGCGGCCGAATCGCGACTGACAACAGGAACGCCACCATTACTACCTACCGAGTCCACTTCCGGTGACCCGATCCCAGGAAAGAAGAAGGCGACCAGGAATGCAAACGGCGAGCGGGTCGTGACGACGCCCGCGCAAATGATAAACACCACCGCCGCGTACACGGTGAATGTACCAAACACCGCAATGGCCACCGGCTGTAACGTCTTGCGCCGAGCGGCGCGCTGCACTCGCCGCCTAGACACTTCCCGCCCAATCGGTCCCACGATCGCGATCCGGCCGTCGGGCGTGGGCACAATCATGGACTGGTGGTTCGAGTCGGTGGACGACACGACGGTGGAACCAGGTGGAGACTGCGACGCGTGGTCGAGCACAAAGACACGGCCCTGCAATACCATGCGAATGTGCATGTAGTGCAGCCAGAAGTTGATAGCGGCGTTGCTGGCCATGTTGGCGATGGGCGCGAGCACAAAGATCGAGATCATGAGCCGCATGGGCACGTCGTTGCTCAGGTCAAACAGGTCGGGGCCTTTGAGCAGCAGCATTTGGTAAAATATGATGCCAATCACGGTCAGATCAAAGCATAGCAGCGCCGCCTTGAGGAGAACCAGGAACGCCAGCCGGTACGCGCGTTTCCGCTCAATGAGCGTCTGGCCAATCATGACCGCGTGCCCCGCAATCGTAATGTACAGCGAAACAATGAAAATCACGAGCTGGGCTGCGGGTGCGGCCAGCGATGTTACGGTGCTGGTGAGTCCGTCTTTGGACACGGGTACTACCAGGGACACGTTGGGCGACTCGGAGATCTCAATCAGGCGCAAATGGTACAGCTTGAGGATCGTGTTGGCCAGCAGTGGGATGATGCCCAGTAACAAGTCCATTCCGGCCACCAGGCCCCAGATCGAGAGCGTCTGCACATTGGCATAGTCACCGGCCAGCCAGGACCGCGGGACCGCAAAGATGCCGCCTTCCGGGCAACAGCCGCGGGTCAGGATCCATTTTCGAGGTAAGGCACGGATGACGGCCACGGTCAAATCGAGGACAGCAAAGACGACCGAGGCAATGTAGAATCCCGCGGCGTCGAATGGTTGCAGTAGTTGTGGAAGTGTCGTCAGGGTTGTATAGAGTGCGAGCTGTATTTCATTTATTCAGTATGCAGTTAATCTTTCTTAAAAATGAAAACGCACCAAAGTCGTGACGATCGAGCGAAGCAAGTTCAAGAGAAGCAGTGTGCGGCGGATCTGCGTCCACCAGCCAGTAAATGCGAGCGAAATAATGGACGCTGGCCGTCCAATCGGCGACTTCCAATCGTGGCTACCTCCATCTCCATAATGCTGATTCTGGCCGGCGCCACCGACCAGCGTCCCGTTCGAGTCCTGGTGAAGAAACTGGTGGTTGCGTCCGTGCTCGATATTTTGACCGACAGCGTGGTAACTCGTGATGCCACCTTGCAAGTACTGCTGTGCACCATACTGACCTGCCACCGCCGTGGTAGAGTGCGCCTCCGCATGGGGTCGCCACCCACCACCAGCAGCGGCAGCCCGGTGCTGCTGCTCGTCTTCGTGAATATGCACGCGGTGCACGTGCTCGTCGTGGACGTGCGTGCGATTCACCACCACGTCGTCGATGCGGATTCGCGTATCATGCTGTTGCTGATGTTGTTGTTGTGTCGCGTGCCGCGAAGGGGATGGTGTCGGCATCATAGGGTCAAACGATCCCGCGGCATCGGACGCCGTGTCCAGTGCCGCGCGGCGGGACGTGTCCCCGGCTTCCGCCGACGCGAACGAGGCGACCACACGCTCGCGCAGCCGCGACCCGAACCGCTGTAGTTTGGTAGAGGCGTCCACCATGCGCGTCGGGAGGTACGAGGAGGTTCCTCCGGTCGCATTGGTGTGGTACTGCGTCTCTGCAAGCTGCTGCTGCTGCTGTTGTTGCTCGTAGTGGTAGGAGCTTGATCCAGCAGTAGCAGCCGTGGTAGAAGTGGCCATGGGAGGCTGCGATATGGCAGCATACCGCGAGTCGGTAGCTTGAGTGCGGTGAGCAGGGGAAGCGGCAAGCGAGGACCTGCGTGGGGGCGACGATACAAAGATGACTGGCGTGGGCGTTGGCGTCTGCAGCACCGTCACCACGTCGGCACTCCCACCAAGCAGCCAGTCGTGGACACGGTCCTTGCGCCTTTCTTGGTCATAAGTCGCGTGCTGGGTGTGTTGAGTATGCTGATGCGTGTGATGCTGTTGAGTGGTGTTGACGGTGACAGTCTCGCCGGCCACCGCATACGAGGTGTCCTGACCAAGGGACGAAATCACGGCCGGCCGCACGGGCGACAGCTGTGCCGGGATCCGGGGCGATCCGATCCCATAGGGGGATGGTGGGGAGTGAGTTGGAGAGTGCGGCGGGGACATTGCTGGGCGCGGTGGGCGCGGCGGCGGCACTGTGTTTGCGAGCCTGACGGGCGATGTTGGTGCCGAGGCAAACACCGCCGATGACATTGGCTACCATTTCAAAGTGTCAGGACCAAGTGCCAACTTTTTTTTTTTTTTGAAGGGGGAAATTGGCGTACCTGTGAAGCTGCCAGGTCTGCTTCCACTGTCAATGACGACGGCACAACTTGGGCAATCCTGGGCGGTGACAAGTGTTGCTGCTGTTGCTGCTGCTGAAGTTGCTGCTGCTGAAGTTGCTGTTGGCGATAGTACTCTTCCGTTTTGGTGACGGTGGTGGTGGTCGTGGCTTGATGCAAGCGCTGCTGCTCATCGCGCAGCCTGTAATGCTGCTGCTGTTGCTGTTGCGACTGCGGCCGCGAGCCTGCTCCGAAGGTTGTGCTCGGAGCAACTCCCATGTACGGCGTTGGCTGCGGCATGGGAATCACGGGCTGCCGCTGCTGCTGCTGCGGTAGTTGTGAATGCGATCCATACGGTGTTGGCTGGGGCATTCCACTGGCAGATGAATCGTCGTCGCCGGTACGCGATGCACGGGTGACAATGATGCGCGGCACAGGAGCAGTGCGGCGCATGGACCCGCGCTGATCGGGTGGGGTGTCGCGATGCGGACCTCGCTGATGGTAGTCATCGCCATGTTCGTGAGGAATCGATGAAAACGAGCGGATCGGGGCTGGAGTAGGCGGCAGATCAGAGTCCTGCTCAAAGGTGCCATCGTCGGCAGTGACTGTTCGGCCATTCTTGGTGGGTTTGTCGCGGTAGAACGATGGACCGATGTGCGAGACGGTCGAGTCGGTGGGCGCAAAAGAAATGGCCGATACCATGGATACGAGCGATACTGGAGCAGTCTCTTGCAGGTTTGCTGTTGTATTGGCGGTAGCTTGGAACGCTGTCGCAACGTGTTGCCGCTTGCTCTGTGACGATGACGTGTGAATGGTGTGCCGGGCACCCGCATTTGTGGTTGCGAGATGATGGCGCAAGCTCCCGCGTGGATTCCCGCGCAAAGTAGCAGACGTGCGTGGTGGGCGCGCAGGCGGTGGTGGCTTTGATGCATGATCGCCAGCAGCTAAAAAAGGACCAGTCATTCGCTGTTGCTGCTGTTGCCGAGTTGGCGATGCGGGATATTCGCCGGGGATGGGGGTGCTGACCATGGACTGCCTGCGCCTGACGCTGCCACTGTCCATGGGAGGCGCTGCCAAGTGGTGGTGCGATGGTGGTGGAGCCTCGGAATGCGCGGCGACAAAGCGATCGGGGCTCACTGGCGCCGGCGGTGGATCGGCATGTCGGTGTCTGCCGTAGCCCATTTTTGTTCTTTATTAGAAGTAGTTTTGATGCGATCAAGGGGAGGTACGAGTGGGAGCAGCAACTGATGTGAATGGAATGGGAATAACAATATCACATTTACGCTGCTTGGACATGCAGTGCTTCCTATTATTTCCCATTTGCAATAATACAATATTCTTCCCCAAGATATGATATGGGGGACGTGTTGAAAATCCAAGACCGAGCATGTTGGGGTTACTATGCCGTCAGCGGGGCGATAGCTATGTATTCCTGTCCACCGAAGCGTTGGGGATTCCTCCTTTCCCCACCGGATTTGAGACAAGCTAAACAACAATATTTTTTTCTCTCCAAGACCCCAAGTCTCGGCCGGCACACCGCGCCCAGGATGCCTAAGACCAAAAAAAAACCCACTTAATCCGCGCAGCTGCCCCCGCGCTTTCTCATTTCACGATTTTGTGACTTTTTGACATTTCCAAACCGCACGCGTCGCCGTACTTTTGAGTGCTTGTTATTGGCACCTGCAAATCACTGGTCGCGCTTTTACCTGATATCCCTGACTTTGTACGTTGGTGTTGTATTGCTCGTCCGTTGGCCAAATCCATCGCGTTCCTCACACAAAAGTCCCGTATAGCTCCATTCCCAAAAAAAAAAATGTTTGACGAGATCGTCAACGCCGTGAGCGTCGCTGCGTCCCTTCCCGGCGACCGCGTGCGATGCCTTCTGGCTCTCTTTGCCTCATATCCGCTGTCCCTCCCGCTGCAATGGCACCCATCCCGCACCGTGGACTCAGTCACGGGCCGCGTCGACCCGGCCCCAGCATGGGCGGTGCGCGCCAAACACGCGTACATTGTGGTGGTGGCGGCGCTGCTGGTGCGCTTTTGCTTCCAGGACCTGCACGATCTGGCCAACCTGGCGCTGCTCCCGCTCATAACCTACGGGATCGTGGCCCACGGCGTGCGCACGGGACGGAACTATGTCGGCGCCGTGTGGGCCGCGGTGCTGCTGCACATGTCGTACGGCCACCTTCGCCGCCAGTACTACGACTATGGCGGGTACTCGTTTGACTGGACCGCGCCGGCCATGGTGCTCGTGATCAAGCTGACGCAGTTTGCGTGGGCGGTCCACGACCAGCGCCGGGTCGACTTGGAGGAAGATTTAGAGAAAAAATCGTCATTGTCGGACCACGAGCGCCGCATGGCCGCAACCATGCCCGGCCCACTCGAGTTTGCGGCATTTGTCTACTTTCCGGCGGGCCTGTTGGTAGGCCCCGCGTTCGAGCTGGCCGATTTCCGCCGCTTCATTTCCGGGGACGTGTTTCTTCCCCCACCACAGCAGCTGCTGCAGCAAAAAGAGAAGGAAGAGTCTCTGGCACGTGCGCGCTCCGACTCTGCCACTGAAGCCGGATCTGGATTTGACATGGATGACTCTGACGCGGAGCACCAGGGTTTTTCGCCCGTCAAATCGAGTGGTTCAGTCAAGGAAAAGACGGTAGTCCCCGTGGTGATGCCCAGCCCGCTGCTGCCGGCGCTGCGGTGCTTTGCGACGGCGCTGCTGTTCATGGGCGGCGTGGTGGTGCTAGGCGACCGGTTCTCGTATGCGCGCCTGCTGACCCCCGCTTACCTGGCCGTCCCCTTACCGGTGGCCGCGGCTGATTCGGTGATGTCGGCGACGTGGGTGGTAGCCAAGCGGTTCATGCGGCTGCAGGTGGCCGGGTTTGCGGCCCGCCACAGCTACTACGCGGTGTGGAAGCTAGCCGAGGGCGCGTGCATTGTCGCCGGGCTCGGGTACACGTCCGGCGGCACCTGGGACCAAGTGACCAACGTGCGCATTGGTGCGCTCGAGTCCGCTCAATCTTTCAAGGGCGTGATTGACAACTGGAACATTGGCACCGCCAACTGGCTCAAGTACTCGGTGTACCTGCGTCTGGCGCCAAGCGGGAAACCCACGCCGCTGACCACCGTGCTCACATACTCGGTGTCGTCGCTGTGGCACGGGTTTTACACGGGCTACTACCTGACGTTTGTGTCGGGCGCATTTGTCACCGAAACCGCCAAGACCCTGCGCCGCACGCTGCGCCCTCGCGCGGTGGCCGCGGGTCCCCTCGCCAAGCGCGCGTACGACGTCGGCGGGTGGATCCTGACCCAGGGCATTCTCAACTACGTGGTGGCGCCGTTCATGCTGCTGTCGTGGTCCGACTCGGTGGCCGTCTGGCGCGCCAACTACTTTGTGGGGCATTTCGCGATGGTGGTCGCGGTGGCGGCGTGCGCGGTACTGGGCCGCCCCCCGCGGTCCATGACTGCGACGGCCACGCCGGTGGTGGCCAAGGTGTCGTCGAGCCCCATGGCGGCGGCAGCACCCTTCGCGACCGGCAATGTGTTCTTGTCGGGCGCGGCGCCCGAATTCACGATCGACCGCGAGGCAGTGCGCCGCGCGGCGGCCGAGCGGGTGGCGTCGGTGTCGCCGCCGCCGGGCGGTCGTCGGCGCGGAGGCAGTCCTCGGGCCGCCCGAGTAGTCCTGTAAAGTGAGTCTATTGAACAAACAACCCATAAATAATGATCTATCTAAATTTTTTTTTTTTTTTTTTTTTTTCGCGCTTTACATTATATATTATTCGATGCGGCGACGACGAGAGGAGTGTCTGATCTGGGTAGTGGTGGTGGTTGGAACAAGGGAGGCAGTAGTGTCGGTGTTGGCAGCAGAAGAGGAAGAGGCCGGATTGGCTCCTTCGTCTTGATGCTCCATGGCTTGTAGCATGATGGCCACGATCTTGAGTGCGTACATGCCGTCGTCGTCATCATTTTTGTCGTTGGCTATGTGTAGTGGAGCCGCTGCCGACGACGAAGTGGACCAGCGCGCACACTCCCACGCGTCGGCGTACGCGCGCGCCAGCCGGCGGTCCACGATCCCGTCGCGCGCCAACACCGCCAGCCACGCGCGTACGGGCACGCGCACGGCCCAGGTATCGATCGCCGGTGGTAAATGTGTAGCCGATCCCACTGGCAATGGCGGTGGCAATGGTGGTGGCCACGGAGTACTTGCGTTCCCAGTCGGAGGCCACCCGGGAAGCAATCCCGCACACGCCCCTGGCCACCGACGTGCCACGGCAGTTGCCAGAAGCCGCACCGACGAGACGGTAGCGGCAGCCGATGCCGATGCACGATGGTGCCCTGAAGGACCGACAGTGGCAGCAGCACGGGCCAGAACGCGTTCCGCTCTCGCCACGGCCGCTGCGGCAGCAGCAGCAGGCGCCCTTGGAATTCCATCGGCCGCAAGCGCCGCCACGGCCGCTGCAGCTCCACCATCGTCGTCCTGCTCATGACCACGGCCATATCGAGCACGGCCATATCGAGCACTGTGGGTTGTGGTTGCAGCCGCCACCGCAGGGCCGTGCATCCGTGGGAGACGTGCCAGCGCCAACCTAACTGTCAAGAACCGCGACAGCGCCACGGCGGCTGCTGCGAGCGCCACCAGCGCGTACGATGACAGCAGGATCAGTTGCAGGAGCAGCGATGTCGGCGCGGGTTTGGCCAGCGCTTGAATGTACAGGTCGGCGGCGGTCGCGAACACGCAGATGGCGGTTGCGGCCCACAGGGCGACGGTGGCGGCGACCGCGGTGATGCGGGCGAGTTTGTTATTGGCGGTGGTGACCATTCCATTGTTGTTTCCTGCAAGTGGCATCGGTGGTGGTGGCATCGGTATTGGAGGCGGACCAGGGACGACGGGGGCGGAGAGAACAGCGGAAGGCACTATTCTTGGAGGAGCGCGTTGCTGCTGCTGCTGCTCATGCAGGGGCTGCCGCTGGGCCAGTAATGGTGGTGGCGGCGACGACGCCATCGACAGCGACGATGCAGTGGATCTTCGCCGGAAAAAAAAAAAAAGAGAAATCGCTCTGATTTTCCCATTGCCGCCTTGCTGCAATTCAAGCCGACTTTCCCTTTTTCCGCACATTTATATATATATCAGAATTTTCACATCAATTAACAACATTAACAGAACATGGCCGATCTCGCCGCCACCACATCCGCCCTGGCCGCCTCGCGCTCCGTTGCCGGGTCCAAGACCAATCTCACCCGCTCGTCCAATCCGAACCTAGCTGCCGGAGGCGGTGGCGGCCCAAGCCGTCCCAAGACCGTCGCCGGTCCCAATGCAGGTGCCGGAGGTGCTGGCCTGGATCTCTCTGGCGCCGGATTAGCGGGTGGCGGGGGCATGACCGCTGCTGCCGCTGAACGTGCAGCCGAGGCCGGGCAGCGGGTATACGAGAACACGTTCCGGTTAGCGCCGGAGAAAAAGTATACCATTTTCAGTACTTTGATATGTGAGAAGGAAGGATCTTGATCATTGATCCCATAGGTTCTCCACCGAGGCCGTCAAGCGCATGGCCCAGTCAGTGCTGGAGACCCGGTTGGCCAAAGTCACCTACTCGTCCGATAAGGCCGCGGAACTGTCGAAGCTGATTGCGGGCGAGATTGTACAGAACTTGAAAGGTGCCTCTAACTTTCATATTTGGGAACGAAGAATAACGGTGAAGGATTAGGTCTGGGACTCGACCGGTACAAGTTCATTGCCGATGTCTCCATTGGCGAGTTCAAAGGACAAGGGATCCGGAACACGTCGCGGGCGCTGTGGGATCCGCACACGGATTCGTTTGCGTCGGCAACGTACAAGAATGTACTGTCCTCTTTTCACTTTCATACTACATGTATGTATTAATGATTTTATTTTTATAGGCATCGCTCTTTTGCGTGGCAGTGGTGTTTGGAGTGTACTTTGAGTAAGATCGGTTATCATCAGTTTTGGGAATTTACATAATTGGGAAATGCCATAGCAACCATCCGCATGACGAGTAATTCGCGCAAATTTTCTTTTTTTTATTCTCACCTTTTCCACCTCGCGACGTGCAACTTGCCTCCACTTCTCGGTTATCATATACTCACCACAAGATGCCCCCCAAATCGGGACACAAGAACGGCAATAACAACGGCAAGAAGCGGGCCGCTCCGACCGCCGCCGCCGCTGCTTCGTCTTCTATTGCCGCCGCCGCTGCTGCTGCTGCTGCTGCTGCGCTCGAGGTCCCCGTCGCCGCGCCTGCGCCCGACCACGACGACAGTGACGCCGAAGATGTTGACGTCATGGAGGTCGACGACGCCGCTGCTCCCGAGGATGATGGCGAGGAAAAGATGACCTTGTCGCGTGAGGCCGAGCCCAATGGTACCTTTATCCCTCCAATTTCCACACCAAAATAAAAGTACTAACCGCGTAAATGGGATAATAGCCGAAGTCAACACCCAGTTCGCGGCCCTCGAGGTCTCCGAACCGACGCGTCGTGCCATCGCCGAAATGGGCTTCACGACCATGACCGAGATTCAATCGCGCACGGTCCCTGCCGCGCTGACGGGTCGCGACATCTTGGGTGCCGCCAAGACCGGGTCGGGCAAGACACTTGCGTTCCTGCTCCCGGCCCTGGAACTGATGGTGGCCGCGTCGTTCAAGCCCCGTAACGGCACGGGAGCCATCATTATCACCCCGACGCGCGAGCTGGCGCTGCAGATCTTTGGTGTGGCCCGCGACTTGCTCAAGTACCACCAGCAGACGTTTGGCCTGGTCATGGGTGGAGCTAACCGTAAAGCTGAGGCCGAGAAGCTGGCGAAAGGCGTGAACCTGTTGATTGCCACGCCGGGACGTCTGCTCGATCACTTGCAGAACACCAAAGGGTTCATTGTCAAGAACCTCAAGACGCTGATCATTGACGAGGCCGACCGGATCTTGGAGGTCGGGTTCGAGGAGGAGATGCAGCAGATTGTGCGCATTCTTCCTAAAGGCATGGGCCAATTTTTTTCATGTAATGCCGAGGAAAAAAATCTAACAAACCATGGTGTTATAGAGCGCCAAACGCTGCTGTTCTCGGCCACCCAGACCACCAAGGTCGAAGACCTGGCGCGCGTGGCGTTCCGCAAGCAGCCGCTGTACATCAACGTGGACGAGTCCAAGACGCATTCCACCAACGAGACGCTCGAGCAAGGGTACGTGGTGGCGGGCGCCGACCAGCGGTTCCTGCTGCTGTTCACGTTCCTCAAGAAGAACCTCAAGAAAAAAGTGATTGTGTTCATGTCGTCGTGCAACGCGGTCAAGTACTTTGCCGAGCTGCTGACGTACATTGACTTGCCGGTGCTCGATCTGCATGTACGTAACCATTTTTTAATATTAATATTTTACTCTGTAAATGGGATCACTGACATGAGTGTGGATAACAGGGTAAGCAAAAGCAAACCAAGCGCACCAACACGTTCTTCGAGTTCATCAACGCCAAGTCCGGGATCCTGCTGTGCACGGACGTGGCGGCGCGTGGCCTCGACATCCCGGCCGTCGACTGGATCGTGCAGTACGACCCGCCGGATGATCCGCGCGAGTACATTCACCGCGTAGGACGGACCGCGCGTGCGGGTACCTCGGGCAAGGCGTTGTTGATTCTGTTGCCCTCGGAACTCGGGTTCTTGCGGTACCTCAAGCAACACAAGGTCCCCCTGAACGAGTACAACTTCCCCGCGGCCAAGATCGCCAATGTGCAGACGCAGCTCGAGCGGCTGGTATCCAAGAACTACTACCTGAACAAGTCGGCGCGGGACGGGTACCGGTCGTACTTGCAGGCGTACGCGTCGCACTCGCTCAAACAAATCTTCAATGTCGACCAGCTGGACTTGGCGGCCACCGCCAAATCGTACGGGTTCGACGTGCCGCCACAGGTGAACCTGAACTTGTCGTGGTCGGGCAAGGCTGACAAGGCCGATAAGAAGAAGCGGCTCGAGGTCCGTGGTGCCGATTACAGCCGGAATAAGCCGGGGGCTGTTGGCGGGGTCAAGGGCGAGATGGCCAAGCGGAGATCGGACCCGGGACGCAAGGGTGGAGATGGCCGTCAGTGGGAGCGGTAATCCTTCATTAATTCAATAACAAAAAAAAAATCTTGTATTTTCGAAAATCATGCCAACGCAAACTTGCGGTTCTTCTTACGCAGCGCCGCCAGCCGCAGCTCGGCCCGCCGCACGTCCTTGGTGGCCTCCTGCAGCTCCTCGAGCAAGTGCGCCGACCGCTCGGCCGAGTCGTACTGGTCGGTGGAGAACTCGCCGAAATCGGCCCGTAGTTTGTCCAGCATCTCGGCCGCCAGCTCCACCTCGGACCGGTCCTTGGCGGCCGACGCGGGCGTGGCAGAAGTTGGAGTGGTTGTTGTCTGCTCGGCCGTCGCGGGCGCGGCGGGCGGCACCACCCCAAACAAGACGTGTGCGCCGCGGTGCATGAACGACGTGATCTGCTCGGCCATTTCCATGATCGTCCATGGATTGTTCGTGCGATGAGGCGTTGTCGCCGTCGCTGCCACTTCCGTCAGCACGCGGTGCGACCAGTGGTCCATGTCGCGAATCAAGTCGTCCAACCCGAGCGCGCCGAGCAGCTTGGACGTGGACGCCAGCGGCGCGCCGTCGCCGGGGAGCGGCGCGTACGCGAACGGCAACGGCGGCAGAACGCCATCGGCGGCAGCGGCCGCGGCCGCGGCGTCCGGGTCGTCGCTTTCGCTGATGCGTCGCGCGATCGTCGACGGCAGGTCGGTCGCGTACTTGGCAAACAGGAGCTGTGCGGCGAGGTCGGGCGGCGGCAAGTACGACGACGCCGGGGGCGGCAGGTGGTCGTTGTCGGCCGGCACTACGAGCGGGGCGGTCCCGTCAACGACCATCGGGGGCTCGAACGGCGTCACGCGGACGGGCGTACCGCCAAGCGATACGATGCGCTCGACCACCACGGGCGGCGAGGGCGGCGGCGGCGGGGCCTCGACGACCACATCGGCGACGACCGGACTCGGTGACCGTGCTGCTGCTGCCGCCACTGGCTGCGTCTGCTTCTTGTTGTTGGCACTCGCCACCTCCTTCCCACCATCACCACCACTCCCACCACAACTACCACCCTTCGTTACCGCGGCATGTCCGCGCCACCCATCGCCGCCGCCAGCATCGCCCGTTGCCGCGCGTCCATCTCCGGAGGGTACAGACCCGGCGCGGCTGCGGCGCCGTACGCCGCTGCTCCCATCATCCGACCCCGCTGCTGTTGCTGTTGCTGCTGGAGTTGGAGCTGGAGGTACGCCTGCTGTTGCTGCTGCTGCATCTGGAGTTGCTGTTCCAGGTGCATCATAGATTGGCTGTTTCGCCCGACTCCCGCCGCGGTCGCCAGATGATGGTGGGCGGCCGATTGGGGTTGCATGGACGACGGCGCCGGCGGCTGGGGCGGCGCTGGTGGGCCGGCTCGGCGCTGCAGCGATGACAGTTGAAGCTGTTGTTGCTGCGCGGCCAACGACGACGACATCGTCAGCATCGGGGGCGGGCCGGATCGACTGGAGCTGGGGCTGAGGATGGATGCCATCAGATCCTATTAAAAAAATGGGGCGGTTAGTATCGACAAAAAAGAGGCGACGAGATCTTGGGCAAATGATGCACACGCCGCTGCCCAGGGCGCCGCCCAGCTCTTCTTCAGCCGGGACTCCTGCTGCTGCTGCCAAATCGCACGCAAATCAAACAATAAAAAAGAAAACCAGAAGCAGCAGAGTGGAAGCAACAGCAGGAGGAAGCAAACCCTCTCCGACAACCCCCAAACTGCCCTTACCCTACTGTCGTTGCTCAACCCACTGCTGCTGTCGCGCCTGTTCCACAGATTGCAAGAACGCGAGCAACCAAGGAGCGTTGAAGCAACATTCGGAACAAACGTGACAGCAGAAAAGCAAGTAAAGCAATAGCAGCAAGGTTCGAGGAGTAGGGGGAAGTCGTGGCAGCGGCAGCAGCAGCAAGAGAACCGAATGTGCAGAGGCGGGACGGCGGCGCCCATGGGAAATGCGTACTCATCATATGAGGGGAAAGTAAAAGACCTGCCTGTTGGTGCGTGGCCATGGCACCGATTCCAGGGGGCGGCGGCGGCGGCCCGGCGGCGGCTTGGGACCGGGCTTGCGGCTTCAACGGCAGACCAAAGCCCGGAGGTGGGGCGGCGGCGCCGCGACCAGCGCTGCCGGAATTCAGGGCCTCGCGCAACTTTTGCATCAGCACCGCCTCCGTCTTGTCGCCCGTCGTGGGCGGAGGACCGCGGCCCGCCGCGTTCGCAGAGGTCGGGCGGACAGACACAATCGCCGGATCCGAGAAGGGCAGACCTATTCATTTAGGTTGATCAATATTCGCTCACATATGAACACACACAAAAAACGTACCAGGAGGAGCAGGTGAAGCAGTCCGAGCAAGGCCTTCAAGTCCCGGCGGAGGAGCCGATCCAGGGGTGCCAGGGCGCTTGACCAACCCAGGCGCAGCGCCAGTCAGTCGCTGGGTGATGAAAGACATGCTGCTGTCCGGACCGCCATACAAGGCGGCACCACCCAAACCAGAATCGCCGCCAGTCACTGGCCCAGTGAGGCCAGGCGGCGGACCGGAAGAAGTGCCCGGGGGTGGCAGCATGCGGGCGGGTCCCATGCCAGGGGGCAACATGGGCAGCGAAGTGAGCGGAGACCCACGTCCGCCAACAACGCCAGGCATGGTCGATGACGGCGGTGGCCCTGGCGGCAAGAAACCTGGCGCGCCCACCATGGCGCGTTGCGGACCAGGAGCAGCAGCCGCTGTGGGACCTTGCGGCGCAGTGACTTGCGCACGCTCATCCAAAATGTCCGACATGAGGTCGCCCGTCTCAAAGGGCCGGAGCGAGCCAGCATACGTAGTCAGTGGCGCCAGCGACGGCGACGGCGCTCCTCCTCCTGCGGCCGTGGGCAGCGCAGGTGCCGGCGGGTTACGTTCGAGGGCCTTGAGAATCACGCGGCACGATGACAGGATCCACGCGGGCGAGCTGTTGTCGGCAAAGGAGCCAAGCGAGCTGGTCACGTCGAGGGGCACGATCGGACGCAGGGGGGCAGTGGCCGCGGCCGTGGTGGGGTCCAGCGTGAGCACCGGAAGCTTGGTGGGGATCGACGTGAGAATGGCGGCCGCAAAGTCAAATTCCGGCTCCGCCTCGTCCTCCGCGTCGCTCTCCGTGTCCGGTTGCGTCGCCTGGGTCATGCCCGACACATTGTCCAGGTGGTTCGCGTCCGAGGCCATCGAGAGCTCGTCGCTGCCGACCGTCCCATTGGCATCAAACGACTCGCCGTCGCCATCGCCAACCCACCCTGCTGCCGTGGACTCGGAAAAGTGAGAGCCGACATCCTCGTCGCCGACGTTGCTGGTCGGTGCGGGCGACGCATCCTTCTTGTTGGCTCGGCGCTTTTTACCGGGCGTCGAGGATCCCTGGGCAGCTGCTGCCGCTGCCATCGCGGCGGAAGCCGCCTCGGCCGCAGCAGCCTTGCGCTCGGCCTCCTCGCGTGCGCGTCGTGCAGCATCGGCGGCCTTGCGTTCTTGTTGCTTGCGGATCACTGCGAGGCGCGCTTTTTCCTCCCGCTCGCGCTGCAGAGCCGCGGCCGCGGCGGCTGGGGTCGGGTCTTGACTTGCAGCAACAATGGTTGGCGATGCGACACGGGCCATGTCGGTGAAGCTGGGCACTGGGCTGCCCGTCGCGCGTGGCGCCTCTGGCTTTCGAGTGGCCCTGTTATCAAGTGATTGGTCACTTTAAGAAATATAAAAATATAAAAAAAAAATGATCAACAAACCAATTGGCAGCTGCGGGAAGTGCCGGTCCCTCCGAGTTAGATCGCAAGTCGTCGTTCTGGAACTGCGCGGCGCGGGAACCGAAATAGAGGCCGCCGCTGGTCACAGACGAGTTGCTCTGGGCAGAATTGCTTCGCTCGGGTAGAGCAACACCACTGAACGCGGAGGACCCAGCAGCTGCGCCGGCCGCAGCGAGTCGCCGTCCCTTTGGCCCAAACAGGCGGGGGCCGCTCCCGGGATACTTGGCTCTATTTTTTATTTCGTCAGCCAAGGAATGATGACAAAGAAAAAAAAAAGAAATGGAGCACGAACACTGCAGGCGGCGGAGAAGCAGCGTCGCCGTCCACGATTTCGTGCAAAAACATGCAGTTGTGGGTAGCGCACGGTCGGTGCTGCAGCCAGACCGCGCAGTACTTTGTTTGCCCGTACGTGGCATGCAACGTGCGGCTCTCGATGGTAGCGCCGTCCACAAACTGGATGCACCGGTACGCGTCGTCGGGCCGGGCAAACGTCACGTGCACGCCGATTTGGTTTTCGCCCGTGCGGCCGTCCTTGCCGACGATCGGCGGGCGGCGCGAGATCGACAGCTTGACGATCTTGCCAAACTGGCCAAAGTACGGGTCGCTGGCCAGCGTCTCTTCGACCGCGTACTTGGGCGGCAAATTGGTCACGTACACCAGCGTGCGCTGCGTGACCTTGATGTCCTTGAGGTGCGACCGATCAGCCGCCGCGCCGCCGCTGTCCACGAACGACGACGACGCGGTGGCGGTGCCCGAGCGTTTGTTGCCGGCCTTTCGTCGCTTGCGCTCAGAAATGATGCGCGCAATCTCCTCTTGCGGCGCTGCCGTGAACTGCACACTCTCGTCGTCGTACTCGCGTCGGCATGCGGGGCACAGCCGGTTGTGGTTTTCGCGGATATTGTTCCAGCAGAAACGGCAGACCTTTTATTTCATGCAGGGTCAGGTCCTTGTGTCAAGTGGGCAGGGAGAGGAGAGAGTGGTGCGCGGTATGCGGCCGAGCACAACAATAACAGAAAAAAAAACGATAATAAATAAACAATCGAATATACAAACCTGATAACCACAAGGGCACGGGTAGAAAAACTTGTCGCTGGCTGCAATCTCTTCGCAGCAGAGCGGGCACACGAGATCGTCAATGTCGGCGGCGTCCATGGTTTTTATTATTATTGTTTGGCTTTTGTTGAAAACTTGGAATAAATCGGTGACCGGCAAGTGTGTCACTGATAGAAGAAGATGGTTGATTGGGTGGGTATCGAGAAGGCGCACGCGTCGTAAGAGAAAGAGAGGAGAGGTGCGAAGGAGAGTGGTCGACGATTAATCAAAAAATTATTTTGGTTGAGCTGAAAGAGAGTAAACACACGTAACACGATCACCCCTCAGGGATCGCCCTTCGTATGCCGACGACGTGCAGCTCCTCCTCTTCATGCTACGCGTGTTACGCGTGTTACGCCACGCCATGGTCCTGCCTTCTCACTGACCTCAAAAAGAGGAAGATGCATCAATATCAAAATCAGCCACCCCCCGATCCGCTCGCCCTCCGACGCACGGCGCTGACCAGCGTCGCAATCGCCGCGCAAATCTCGCGGGCTTCGTCCGCGCTGCGCGCCTCGAAGTCGAACGTCTTGCCCTCGCGCGCATTGTACGACATGGCCGGCGCCACCACGTGCGACCTGGTAACTTCGCCCGCGATCCCCGCGATCCCCGTAAGCCCCGAACCCGAGTCCTTGGTGATCCCTGCGGCACCACTGCCGCCGCCGCTTCCACTGGCACCGTTTCCAGCACCAGTGCTGCCCATGCTGCGTCGTGGAGTGGGACCGATCGCGTTGCCGCTGCCAGGACCACCACCGCCGCCGGTGCCACCGGGACCGGCAACTCCAAATGCGAGGGATCCTGGCACATCGGACGACAGCAGCGCACCTCCCCCGCTATTTGTGGTGGCCGTGGCTGCTCCTGCTCCCGTTCCTCCAGGTGAGGGCCCGCCGCTCGCGGACGACGGGTTGCGGAGCACTTCAAGTCGGAAATGAGCGGGGAGTTTCTTGTTTTGCTTACATGCGAGCACGGCCGATACGTGGTACGAGGACTGTTTTCATGTTTATGTATGAGTTTGGCATCAATCGCACGAGGATAGAAAAAAACATACCGTCTTGACAGAATCAAACATGCTCGCTCGACTCTCGCTGGGAAGGACATGCAAGTACTCGCCGTCAATGGCCAGCACGCGTTCCTGCCGTCCCATGAGCATTTTCCGCATGACGGCGTATTTCTGTAAAGTCAAAAAAAAGTAAGCGATCAGTCACACACGCACCAAGCAATGAAAAAAAAAATTGGTAATACCTTGTACGCCGACACTGCAGCCAATCCACCCCGCCCGCCCCACGCGCCCACTCCCGTCCCCACCCCATCGCCCTCTTCCCCGGGGGGCCGCAGCCACATATCCCCCGCCGAGACCCCGAGCTTGAGTTTCATGAGAAACAGTTCCCCGATCCCGGTCCCCAGTGCGCCAAACGGCCGTGCCAAGTCAAGCGCCTGCCCGTCGGCCGCCACTCGCAGCACGTAGTCGCGCGGGTTAACTCCGCGCTTTCGGCACACTGCATTGAAGATTTCGGCCAGTGGGGTCGCCGACGTCACGTTGAGAGTGGTGGTGTGCCGTACCTCGACCGTTGCGTACAAGTGCACGCGCAAAAACAGTTTCTCGGGAACACCGGCGATCGGCATTGGCGGAAGGTTCACGGCGGCAAGCGTCGAGGCCGCGGCGCCCGCGGCGGCGGCGGCGGGTCCGAGCGCTCCGACTCCGGGAACGGTCGGAGGGAACTGTGTGGATTGGCCTGTCAGTGCTGCTGGTGCTGTTGATGCAAGTGCACCACCACCAGCGGTGGCACCGCCCACGACCGCGGCCGCAGTGCTGGTAGTGGACCCATCCATCCGCGCTGCCGCTGATCCCGGCCGGGTGCCGGTTCCATTGGAAGGGTTTGCTCGCTTACTGGTCCCATTGGTAAAAGTCATGCCCGAATGCGCCGTCGATGGTGTAACAATAGGCGGCCCGTTCCCGTCCCCGCCTCCAATTTCGCACAACGCAAATGCGTCGAACGCAAATCGGTCCACGGGGCGAGTGCGATCGAGGGCCGGGAAATCGTCGTCCACCTCGCCGTCGTCTTCGGCAATGCGCATGGCCCACCGGGTCGGTTCCAGCCGCGCCGCGTCCAGCGACGGCTGCATGCCGCGCTCCACGTACTCGAACAGCGCGTACCCGATCGCTTGCTCCACCGTCGTCCCTCGGGCTACCGCCAACGAAATGGATGCGGGAGGTTCGCCGGTAAACGGGAGAAAGAGTTTCAGCGGGACCGAGTGGTGCGCGTGCTTTCCGGCCTGTTTCATTCGACGATGAGTTTGAGAAACGTGTACAAAAAGAAAAAAAGTGAGAGGGCGTACATAGCGAGAGTAATTAAGAGCCAATGGGTTCTGGCCCGCGGTGCCAGTCACGCCCAACAGCATGGCCAGCTGCGACGGCATGGCTTTCTTACCCGGGACCAGAGCAACCACCGGCCGCTTTGCAAATAAGCTCGGTGCCGCCTCGCTTTTTTCCGATTGCGGAGTCGGGGGAGGCAAAGAAGCAGGGATGGATGAAGGTCGCGTCGAGTGATCCGGCGTGACGGGTGTGGGCGGCGCCGTCATCGGAGGGACCGGTGGTGGGACAGGCGGTGGCGGCGGCAGAACCAGTCCCCGTCTACCACCGCCAGTGTAATCATCATCGGTAGTGATGCCCGCCGAGATGGCCGGGAGCAAGATTGGTGCCAAGAACGGAAGCGACGGGCGCCTGGGTGGTGGTGCAAATCCTTGCCGCCTGTGCAAAAATATTATGATTCAGTGAGCTGTTGTGTTGGAAAATCGAGAAAGTCGTATTCGTACATGGGCTCGGTGACAATAACTCCCAATTCCTTTCCCATTTCGCCCGCCGAAAGCCGCCGGACGGCAGTAGAGTCACGCGCGCGGCTGATTCGCTGCTGCTGCAGTTGCCGAGCCGCTGCCGCTGCCGCCGCGCCACTCACCTCGGCGGCCGCCGCCGCATCCTCGGCCTCGTCCTCGGCAAACGCCAGCTCGGCCTCGTAATCGACCAATTCCTCGCCAAAGCTCGTGGATGCGACCATGGACCGCGCGGTTTGCGCGGTGGCAGCGGCACTGGCCACGTCGTCGGCCGACCCGTTTCGGCTGCCAATCACCATCGGAAGATCAATGATTTGGGCACGGTACTGGTGGTGGCCAGAGGCAGTCGGGAGCTGCGGGAATGCTTCGGCGGCTCCGCCAGCAGCAGCAGATCCAGCACTGGTTTCGCTCTGTGGGAGCGACAGGGGCTCGCCGTCCCCTAGCTGCGCGGCCGCCGACGCCGGGGTGCCTGCGGATGACTCGGGCACGGGAGCAAGGGTGGATGATCCGCCCCGCTCAGCACCACTAACATTGGGGTTGCTGTGGTGACTCGGAGGGTCAAAGGCGCTGTCGTCCAGGGACGAGCGGCGCCGTGACGTTGGCGGGGCTGGAGGGAGCACGGGCACAGGAATACCGGGCGAACTGCCGATGATGCTCGCGTTCGGGAGACTTGTCCGGCGCGCGGGTGGCGGCAATGGCAGCTGTAGTGGTGGTTCTGCACCGTTGGCAGGCTCGATCGGCGACGCACCGCGCGACACGGCCGGGAGCGTCAGCTCGGGCGCTTCTGTTCCCACGATCGGAGCACCAGGACCATTCAAAGTACCAGCACCACCTACACTCGGGGCGGCGGCAGAGACGGCCACCGAGGGCGACGATGAGAAAACCAGCTGGCCCGAGCTAGAGGTGACGCCTCCCGACCCCATCACCACTAGGGGCGATGCCGATCCAAACCCGACGGCGTCAATATGGGCAAGGGCGGCGAAATGGTGCGGGATGGCCGCCAGCAGCGCCGGTGGCGGCGAGTGGTCGTGGCGCATCAGGTACCAGTCGTCGGCGGCCAGGTCGTCGAGCGACGCAGAGGTGGGCGAGAGCGCTCCCGATGGCACATTGTTGATGATGCGGCGCTGGCCAGAGCCCATTGCTGTCGCTGCTGTGCCGCCATGGTGCTTTTGATGATGGGGCAACGACTGGGGAGGGCGTGGAATGGCTAGTTGGACCACGCTCTCGGCAATTGCGTCCTCGACGGAGAGCACCGAGAGCCGCAGGCCGTCTCGGATACGCTTGCGGTCCAGGAGCAGGCTCATTTCGTTATTTTTTTTTCCTGGTTTGTGGTTAAAGAGTGAACCGCACTCCCATCGCAGCATGGGAAGTCTCTCGTTCCTCCCATTTGCGACTCCTCTCCGAAGTTCGGCTCCAAACCCTCATAGAATACACAATAGAATAGCTCCGATCCGACGACATCCACACCAAAAGATAAAAACAAAATGAGTAGCATCAACTGGCTCACCACTTTCGGTCTAATTGCGCTCCTCACCGTGGATCACTGCCTGCCGTACTTTGGTGTCGCGCGGATCCTTTCCAATAGCTGGTGCTCGTCATGCCTCACCATCATTGCCTCTCAGCTGCTTAATATCCTCACCGATCTCTATGCCCGAAATGCTCTGGGGATCGTCCTGTCGGGGACGGATCAGAATGGATTAGTGACAATGATGGTACACCATTCATGTATTCATTTCATTGGATCAAACTAAATGGAATTTATAGAGTTTTGCCGCCATCAACGAATCCATCACTGGGATCGGAACCCGCACCGCGATCGAGATCCGGCACCGCGGACTGAAAGCAGTTGAGTGGATCCGCATTAAACTTGTGGTACTGGCGCTGCTCGGGTGGGCGGTGAGCACCGCGTGGGGATCGTTTGCGTCCAACTACTTGGGCACCCGCAACTGGGTCATTTACTCGTCGTCGTCCATGACGGTGCCGGCAGTGGATCCGACAAACCCATACGGGTTCAACAAGTGCGCCGACAGTATCTTGTCCAACAAGATCAGCTTTTTGGTATTGTACCATCTTTTTTGTTGTCACTTGAATCTCGATCTCATGACAACAAAAAAAAAAAAACTAGTTTGGCGATGGACCGTACCTGGGCCTCGACAAGCTGCTGACCGAAGTGTACTCTGCGCCCGTGGTGGACGCCGAGATCGCGATCCGCAACACCACGTCGACGTACGCCGACGACTTTTTACACACGACCTACAACGGAATGCGGTACACGGTAATGCTGCCCAAGACCCCCGACAACTTCACCGTGTACAACACCACGGCGCTGGGCGTCAATGTGACGTGCTCGGTGAAAGGAGCGCCCAAAATGGGCCAGGACCAGACTACCAGCAACACCAGTCCCTCGGCGACGTTCACGCTGCCGACCGGGTTCATGCAGATCGTGGACGCGCAAGTGGCCATCCCAAAGGGTTACCCGTTGCTGTCTCCGCTCACGGGCACCACCATCAGCGATGCGGTCAACAGCGCGACAGTGATGACGTACCCGAGCTGCTCCGCGGGCGTGTGCCGGTCGTTCTCGTACGACACAGTGTTTGCGCTGAAATGCGGCATCAACGCCGTCACCATGGACGTCAAAGTCACCAAACTGTTTGCGACCGCGGGGGTCTATGGCTTGACCGACAGTGTGGTGGCCACCGATTTGGCGCTGGGTCAGAATGTGCACCTGGACGTGCGGTCCGTGACCAATGCGGCCGCGGTGCCCGCGGCACTGCACCTGATGCTGGACGGATGGACGTCGGCGCTGCAGTGGTCGTGGCTCAACCGCGCGTACCGGTACATCTACGATGGCGCAACGTACGTTGCGGCGGCGACCGAGTCGCGCGTGGCCCGCGACTACGAGATCATGCTCGCGTACGCGGCGCTCGGGCTGGCCATGGGTACCAACCATTACCAGGTGACGGCCACGGGCGTCAATGGCGGCTGCGACGGCGTGATAGCCACGGGAGCCACCGGCACGCTGTCGGCGTCGACGCCGAGCTTGGGCGGTAAAAAAGATACGGTGATCACGCGCGTGGTGCTGGACCAGGCGACGTACTCGTGGCCGATCGCCATGTACGCGGTGGCGGTGGCGCTGATGGTGCTGCTGCTGCTGCCGCCCGTGGCTACGTTCCCGTGGACCCGTAAAGCGTCGGCCACGGCGGTGTCGCCCGAAGTCGGCGGCGAGGAAGCCGCGCCCACCCAGCAAGTCTCGCTGCGCATGGCCGTGGCGTCCGGGTGCCACGGATTCGACACTGCGGTGCTGCGCATGGTCGGCGCCAACGGCAGTGGCGGCGAGGACGCTACTGCTGCTGCTGCCAAACCGGCCAAGTACAGGCTGCAGCCGACGGTCGGCAAAGGCGACGTGGACTTCCAGTTCTCGCGCTACAAGTCCAGCAAGAACTTGGCCTCGGCTGTCCAAGAGCCGCTCAAATCGGCCGACCTTTGAAATATTTCCCTTTTTTTTTGGACTGCACGGCTGCGCACTGAACACGGTTTTGGTGATGGAATTCCAATGGAAATCGGAACACGATTTACTTTTGCATGGATTTCTCGTGTCGCAAATCCTTCCATCCGAATTCCAATGCCCATTTTTCTTTCCAATGTCAAACCAGTCCGGTTTTCTCGTTGATATTCCAGCCGGTCCTTCAATGATACCCAATGGATATCCAGACCAGGTTACCAATGTCATTCCGCCAACCCAGCTCTCCAGCTCCAGCGCTCGGATCCAGTATTTCCAACTATTTCCACTCATCCCGACCCCGCCGACCGCTCCCGATCCGACCCGTTTGATACTTTGATCCTGGATTCCTGCTTGATCTTGGCCTTGATCCGCGCTCGCTTGTTGCTTATTCTCGACCT